>JAPYZO010016703.1:0-13822 GCA_030522905.1 Torymus flavipes | reverse complement strand
TTACCTGATCATTTGAAATATTAAAATTAAACGTTGTAATAAATCTCAATGAAAGAGTCTAGTTTTACGGCGCACATTTTAGAACGAGAACTGTCCGATTAACTCACTTAAGATTTTAAACTCGTTTTTATTGATTGAAATAAAGCTTTCTATAACATGTTTTCAGTAATCAATAATGAGGAATGTTTTTTGTATTTTTATTATGCATTTGTAATTGGTTTTATAGTATTTTACTTATTGATTGAAAACGGACATCTTGCAATACTATTCTAAAATTTAAAAAAATTAAATTTTAAAGTCAAGTTCTTATTGACTATAACATCATGATATATTGATCACATGATTTTCCTTAACATTTTGATTTTTGAAAGATGCGATTGTGATTCATTTATTTTTTTAAATGTTTTTTTCACTGTGTGGCAATATTTACGATACTTGGAAAATTGTTGCAATATATTAAAATAACGCAAATATTTTGCAATTCGGAGAATCTTATCAATTATAGAAGTATCTTTACGGTAAAAATATATATTTGCAATGTTTATGTTTAATCTGATCATTTTCTAGAATTATTATACGCAGAAAAGCATATAAAAAACATATTCAAACTAAAGAATAAATATGAATGAGTGTATCTTTTATAAATATAATTCTTTGATTCAAACAAGAAAAATGGCATTTTTTAATGAGCATACTAAAAATACGAGTCAGTTATATTATTGAATTTTCTATACGAATTTAACGTACAATATCTTTAAATCAACGATTCCACAATATTATGAGAGTTCAAATTATTCTTATCTAGTGGTTGAGTCTATCAAAACTTCATACATTTAATTACGTAAGTCGTTTAAAGTACCTTCGCGGCGGTAAACGTTTTTCCAACGTTACTAACCGATTTATGCAATAAAAATAATACAATTAACTCATTTATCGTGCACATAATATAATATATATATATATACGAAATAAAATTCGACATATAAATGATTTTCAAAAAGTTTTATTTAAGTTTAATATTAACCTATATATATTACACATATATGGATAGTGCATGTTACAGGATTTATCATAAGAAAAAAAAAATATATATATGTATATATTTTATTCAAATAATTCAAGCGAAAAATTCTGGTGCTAAAGTTAAAATTATACCATCATACATTCAATAAACTTAACGGATTTTTATATTCTGCAACAATGAATCTTCTTAAATATAGATTAAAAAAATTTTAATTTCATCACCAGACCAATTTCACAAAATATACAATAAGATAAAAAATAATAATAGACGACATGGATCGCTCCGAAAAAGTCCTTCGCGAACATCCTCGCCCTTGTCTCACTTACTGATAAAGCTCTCGCCGCCAGTGCCGACCGGTCCAGCGCTCGTCTCGCCAGTGCCGCCGCCGGTAACGAGTCCCGCGAGGCTCGTGAAAACGCAGTAGAGGGTCGGTATTGCCAGTACCAGGACCAACCGGATGCCGAGTGAGTGCCGCCTTTTGGCCATAGCCGGCCCGCCTTGACTTGTCCTGATCGTCTTGTGCGAAGCTGCGCGCGAATTGGTTGCCGATGCCTCGATGCCTTGCTTTTATCCGCGATCCGCTGGAAAACGAAGTTCCTCCTTGAAGTAGTAGTAGTAGTGGCGGTAGTAGCAGATCGTTAGGTTTAGATCCCAGGTGGAGGAGGAGGAGGAGGGTGAAGAGGGAGGAGGTCGACTAGGATCGACGTCCCGCGCGAAACTGGTCGAAGATCTAGCGAGTGGCGATCGGTAGTATTTAAGGGACGGCCGGTTGTTATCTCGTGTCGATAAGATTGCTGCGCAAGGTGGGAGACTAGGCCTACGTGTGAATGGTACACGTCGCCGGAAAAAATGCGCCAGACGATGAAGACGAGGTGGGAATAATGCGCCTGGACTGGAGAATTCGGGTGATATGTTGTTGTCAAGGGAAAAGTACGCGTTCGTTGACCTAGAAAAAAACTAATTGGATTATTTTTACTATAAAGGAAGGTGAGAAAGTTAGGTCGATTCTGTGATTATCGTGGTTATCGGGAGTGTGAATGTAATCGGACTTTAGGAAAATTATATTAGATAATTTTAATACACCTTATCGTAATACACTTTCGAAGAAGTAAATGGGCTTACTTGAGCTTCTTGGCCCATGTCTTTGTGATTCCCCGATCAATATTTATAATGAGTCACTTATCTTTCGTAATGTGACGCCGTTTGTATTAAATCTGGAAGACGTAACGAAGGCATTTCTTCGTATAGAGGGTTTAGTGAAGTAAAAGAACGCGTGTTATCTTTCATTGTAGAATTTAGTACCAAAAGTTAAAAAAGTTCAGTAAAAAAGTAAAATTTTGAACCGTCACCTGATTACATATATAGATTTGTAAGTATAGATAACTAAAATAATTATCTCAGATAATACATGTCGTTCACATTGAAAAGTAAAATTTGTCAAAACTTGGTTATCGAACGCAAGCCCGCATTATTGGTTATTGGCTATAATCAGTCCAGTCGACTCTTACATCACCTATCATATATAGTTATCCCCAATCAAACTCGAGGCATCGAAAATTGAGCCCGATGGAGAGCGACAAAAAGGCGCATAAAACAACTCGGAAGCATTGTCTAGAAACGGATTCCCCCGCGCTCGCGGGCGCAAACAATGGGTCAACAGATAAATCGCTGCAGGCGCACTCTTCTCCCACTCGAAAAAAAGGCAAAGAGGGAATCACGACAATAGCAGTTCATAGTTATCGCCGGACCAATCAAGAGGTCACGCGAGCTGGATGACAAAAAAAGAGAGCCCATGCGCCAGCTATATATACATACGGCGGCTCTCTTCGCTTTTCCCGATCGATAAAGGGCCCGGCAGCTCGAGCGAGAAGGAAACACAGTGGTGACGCGTCATATAATGAAGGAATCCCGCGCGTGAGATAGTAGTAGTGCTCGACGAGAGTGTGTAACAATGCGAGTGAAGCGGGGACTACGTGAAAGGGCAGCGTCTGTCTCTCGGCCGTGAGAGTTTTGTTTGGATGCGGGGGATGGGTTCGGCGCGCTGTGTAGCAGTATAACGTTGGAAAATTAAAAAAATATTCCATTGTGCCGAGGTGTATACAATGCTCTCGTACAACTTTCGTCCGTATAATATGTATATAAGTTGAGCTCTACAAGTATGCATTGAAGAAGCGCGCGAATGTAGACCGCATTCTATATTTTTCGCGCGGTGCATTTTTGTATACGCGGTTCAAGATGAAACTTGCGTTTTTGTGAACGGAATTGCGACATAATGGTTGCGGAGAATTGTTAGAATATACTTAGGTAGGCGCAATATTTTACACGTGGCATTGGACGTAGATTCCGTTTTCCTCATACGATAATTCAAATAAACAAGAATATACTTTGCAATATATAAGTGGCGAGATAAGCACACCTCTAAAACTGGCTCGAATCGAGCTGCTGTTTGATCGAAGATAATACGATTGGAAATCAATAACGTGGCGCACTGATTTTGCAAATATTCCTAAATCTTACTTCAGAATTTATATATGTAACCCGTATCAGACCCGATAAATAACAAGATAAAGTTTGTTTGTTTTGATTTATTGCAGTTGAAGTTTCAGGCGCAGATTATATTGTAAGAATAAAAATTTATGGCCCCAATGTGGAGCTTATTTTTAGAAATTATTATTTTTAAATTATATTATGCCTTTGATATACTCAATCTAGCTGTTTCGAGTTTTTGAAAGAGAAATGAGGATGTATGAGTACACTGTATTCGTCCCTCTTTTACATGAACTGATGTGTATACACAAAGGTAAACTTGTCTTCATTACCGATAGCAGATTTCCGTACGACGTGAACGAGTTTAAAAAAAAGTCTAACATCGAGAATGACAGCGACGTGGTATACAGCCATTATGCTCGCGCGCGTTGAACTTGTACGCGTGTACCTATATCTAGACGTTCGTAACATGCTGTGTCATTCTTGTTGAATCCAGGAATTTGAATAAGAGAAAACCAACTTTTTCTTAAATATAGAAGTAATTATTTTAAAGTGTTTCAAGATAGGAAAATTACATCCAATTATCATTTGTTGCGAGATGGTAATTCGCGCTTGATTTAAAATGAAAATAAGCTACACCGACAATTTGTATCTGCGTTCTGTAAAGGTGTGCTCTCAGAGGAAAGAGCGAGAAAGAAGAGAGAGAGAGAAAGCAGACTTGGCTTGACCGCGCCATCGCGATATAACGTGCTTGAAAATTTCGCTCTCTTAATCTTTTAATGTGTGTGCCATAAATTGTGCAGCAGCCGTGAGTGCAATTTTAAGTCAGCTTAAATTTTGTTATTATTTTAGTCAGGATAAATTAAATTGCTTTTTCATTTTAAAAATAATACTTTAAAGAGGAATACGGTCCTGTAATAAGGGGCAAAGATTGTTTACTGCTGAGTAATATTTGATCATGAAAACGTATTACGAGCGAATGTAACAGTTGTCACAGTAATTGTTCAAGTAGTTCATTAGTTTTATCGAATTATGTGGAATCAATAGATACATCAATCGCTCGGATTTGCATTTCTTAAAGGCTTCCATTGGTAATACATAAATCGACTAGACAAGGGGAATATAAGTCATCAAACGTTTACACTTCAGAGATAATTCATTGAATGCATTGATACGGTTGGGGATAAGTATTATCAACAAAACTAATTAATTTTTTTTAATCAGGTTACTGTGAAAATACACGTGGTTAAAAATTTTTTTTTTGCGTCATATAGATTATCCGAAGTTAAGTAACTTTTGTAGTGGTACTTTTGTAGAATGTAATCTTGGTAGAAATCGTTTCAAAACATCTTGTCACATTTGTCACGTACTTAATCTTCATGTAATTTCGCAAGCAAATATTGTTAGAGCTAGTTAGCATTGTTGATAATCTCTAAAATATTTATTATCTTTTTGTACAAAATTGCTAAATTTTCTATAAAAATTATAAAAAAGAAGTCAATATATATAGAGGAACAACTCTGAATGAAAAATAAAAGTTCTCTCTCTCTCTCTTCTTCTAGTAAGAGAAAAGAAATGAATATTTCCTCTAATAACAATGTTTATGGATATCGCATTTTTGTTATCATTTTTTTAATGTGTCATATGTAATATTTACAAGTGTTATAAAGATATTATCGAAATTAGTTTGGTCAATGTCAAGTGAATTCCACTGTTTCTATCATCAATTATCATCTACAAGGCCCCCACCGTTAGTGGAAAATCTGATAGAATATGAATGAAATAATTGAAAGAAATTATTACAATTGTCTTAGTATTAATAATTATGATTTATTAGTATTCTATTATTTTTAACGTAATATGATTTTAAATAATTTTTGTCGGAACGTTTTCCCATTAGATGGTGCAATAAGTTGGCTTTACTTTATGACTTGATACATACACAAAAATGAAAATCTTATTTTTATGTGAATATTTCTATTCGTGAAAGTAGTAATAAATAGCGTGATATAATTGATATAATGATATAATGATATAATTTTATATCGTTATATATATGATATAATTTTCAATAAAAATACTAGTAGTGACTATGGTAGTGTTAAGAAAGTCTTTCAAATTTTGGTGGGATCATTCTTGTATTTTCCTCTGTGAGACTCATCAAATAAAAGATTTTTTAGGAGTTTTGATTAGAAAATTGCGCCATTACGTACATTATTTCATTAAATTATTGTCAATGTTCATGACCCAGAAGAAAATTACAATATTTTTCTTAAGCTATGTTCTGTCTGACTAATTTCAGTACAAACTACTTTCACGTGTGCAGAATTGGCTTACAAATAAATTATTAAATTAAATTTTGTATTCATTGCAGTTACATTGAAAAAGTACTTTTAAAGTACAGAAATAAAGACTGACAGGTTGAATTGAAAGCTTTAATTAGAAGTAAGCTCTCTTTTCATAAATTTTGTCAATAGAATAAAGCATTCTTTAACAGTAAACCCGTATGAGCTATTTATAAAAAAAAATCTATTCTTTGAGCAAAAGATATCAAAATTAATAATTGAACTAAACATTCAGCAAAAGTGTTTAATGAAGAATTGAATAAATTTTAGAAAATGTGCGTGAACATTTAATTAAAGAAGTACAATTTCGTAAGTCAATGTCTACGCGCAAGCTTGCGTAGCCAGCATGAGTGCACAGGCGTTTTAAATATAGGTTAAGAGCAATGTTAATTTTTAGACTAAAAAAGTGAATAATGCAACATAAGACTTGATAAACGCAGTTTCTTTTTTAAATTCAAATAATTTTGGTTTAACAAATGTGGATTATTACAATTTCTAAAGTTTTCATATATCTTTTTTTAACTTCGCAATGATTAACTTAACAAATTCCAATAAACATTACTGTCCACGGCATATTTAAAAATTTATCATCTTATAATTTCAAAACTATAGTGATTAGTTTCTCGCAGTCACAGAGCACTTGCGCGAGTCGATTGCGCTTCACTCTTCATTCATCAACTTCAATCTTGCTCGCCGCGTATAATTGAATCACACTCTTCCTTCTCTCTCTCTCTCTCTCTCTCTCTCTCTCTCTTTCTCTCTCTCAAAACGAAACGATGCGTTTGACTCTCCGTTTTCATTGAATCTCAGAGGAAAAAAAAATTTCCTCTCTCACGATTCTCTCTCACTCATCCAACGCGACTTTGGTACCTACTCGTGAGTCAGGTCTTGATGATGGATCCGGAGCACCCATAGAGTGCGCGCGCTCGCACACACAGATACACGGTAACGACGCCTCTGCCGTCGTCGCCGCGCACTCGGAGCTAACGACCAGCAGCAGCATCAGCAGCAGCCAGCGCTTCGCTCACAGAGCGACACGAACGAACGAACATAGAATAGAAGAGAGACAGAGGGAGAGATAGAGAGAGGGCGAGAGAGCGAAAGAGAGAGAGAGAGAGAGGGAGAGAGAGAGAGAGAGAAGGACGGAGCTAGGCTGGACAACGAGGGCCGCGAGGAAGGGGCCTGGCCGATTCAACAAACGATGTCCGACTTCGGAGTAGTTGTTAATGTAGTATGTGTGTGACAACGGGATTGACAGCATGGATTCGACGTCCGACCTAGGAGGAGGTTGGTCTCTCTCTTTCTCTCTCTCTCTCGCTCTCTTCCTCTCTGTCTCTTGCTCTCTTTCTCTGTCTCACTCTCTCGCGTTGAATTTTTCGCAGATTAGCCGCTTTAATTAGCCTGCGTGTGCAGAGCAGCAGTAGGTGTATGCACCTGTGCATGCACATAAGCCACACGTGCTGAGGAATCAAAGCCCAAAATTCTGGGATTTCGATGCCTCTGCTGGACTCTGCAGGAGAGCTTTTTGCCCCGCACGATAAGCCATCCTGCCTGTCCCCCTATTAACTTTGTCTAATTTTTCTCTCTCTCTCTCCTCGCTCTCTCTCTCTCGCTCTATACTAGATTTATCGTCAATTTTTTCATTCGATGGTGCCGATCGTCGCTTGTGAATTCACAATACACGAGGTGGTGTGTAGAGCGCAAAAAAAAGAAACGAAATAGTGTTTTGTCAGTCGTCAGCTCCCGCAGAGTGTATAATAATCTGTGCCTAGAACGTCTGTAGACGTAGATTGAGAGTACCGCTGATGTATTGTTAATTCACAACTGGCAACTGTAGGTAATAATAGAGGGACAGACACGACCACTATGTGTGGTAGGACGATTTTCGCTGCGCGACGAGAATTGGACGCGGCAGCGAGTCGAGGCTGCGGAATAAGCCCGAATTCTTCGCCTCGTGAATTTTCGCAGAGTGCGTGCTATATAACGATTCTAACAGTGAAGGAAGATGTGAAGGTTACACGCCGACTCCATTCATGACTTCTAGTTCAGAGCTCTAGATAGTGTGCGGACTGTTGACGTCGATGCACGGGAATATATAAGCGTTTCGATACCGATTGAGGGATGTAAATCAGAAGAGATAAAGATAATGTGAATGATACGTTGGACAGTGATTATTTGGCCGAGATTTTATTCAATTCAATGCTGAGAAAAAGTGTACCGATGTTATAAAACCCCACAGCGACGAGAGCCAGCGACGAAATCAAATTTAAACGGACGAAATTGCTTCTTTTGAATGCATAAGATATGTCTCGATCGTTAATTTGAAAATGACTTTTATACGCTGTTTTTCAAAGAAAGTGAATCAACAACATTTTTTATTGCTTCATTAAATTAATTGTATAACACGCGATAATTTGTGTCTATTAGAATTGTTGTTAAATTTATCTTTTGCAGTTTAACAAAAATTTCGAATTTAATAATTGTTCTAATTGCTTGAATTTCGGACGAAATTTTATCAAAAAATCATTAACGACTTTTTAAGCTTCAATTTCGATGTATAAAGTGTACAAAGTAAAAATACGATACAGAGGACCATTTTTTTTTTTAATAAAGAGAAAAATTTTTAAAGTAAAAACACGAAATATCGAATATTTAAAACTTTTTTAACTCTTACCCAAAATAGAATATTTCGGTCGTAATAAATAATGATAAATTTGAATTATTATAAAAGATATAGTTTTGAATGAACGTCTTTGGGTACGTGTTCATTTTGCATCATAGTCTTGCTGATTCTAACGATGTCTTTTCACGCGATCCCTAATCTAGACATTTTGAAGTAACACAAACTTTAAAGGTTAATTCGCTCAATCAGAAGAATAAGGTTAGCTCAGTTTAACTCACATAGCATGCGCATACTGACGTTTACTCACTAATACAATTACAGATAAAATCGACGTGCTCGCGAAAAATTGCAGCAGTTAACAAATTTATAATTTCGGTAACTCACAAAGGACTTTCAAATTGATAATAATCTTCAGAAATTCTAAATTTGTACTTGACATCAATATTTTTTCTTAATTATTTAATATATATAAATAATACTGGAAATAATCTTTTAATTGTAATACACATCTTTTAAAACAGTTTTTTGGAATAAAAAATTTTTCGCTTAAAAAATATTCAATTCTAAACTCTTTTAAAATAAAGTTTATATAATTTCTCGACACTTAAAAATAATCAATAAAAAGAATCAATGACGTTAAAAATGTTATAAACAAACAAAAAATAACTCGGACAATAACAATGGAGTAAGTGCAGTAGTGAATGTACACGTATCCTAGTGAATGAGCAAATAGATTATTTCATTGTTCAATCATTTAACTCTATTATACAACGCTATAGTTACAAAAAGTGTCATATTTTCTGCTATCCCGGTTTTCAGATACAGCCGCGAAAATATTTTCATCTCGATTCCACTTAAAAATTATTTTATACTGCACCTCACGCGTCTAAAAATAAAAAATAATTGGCACACTTCGTTCCAATTAAAAAACTCAAATGAAAGGGTCAAAATAAAAGCTTCTTTTATATATCTAGTAAAGAAGCTTTCTCCTTTTAAATCAAGTTACATAACAAACTATTTTTCTCCTTTTAATCAACTTTTACTTCAAGAAACCAAGACGCTTTTAAAACTGTACTTGCAATCATAAAAATTTGCTTTTTCCCCGTCTTCGGCACCATGTTTTCCGCTTAATTAACAATTCATCAAACTGACGAACTTCTGCTCGCCCGCTTATTTCCCATAAATCTACAATTCCAATCAATATCTCTCGCTAATCTCATCGTTTTTCTCTGTTAAACAGGTTACATCGATCACCATCATCGGACCATCAACGGTACGTCTCGACAACATCTTTCTTTCTTTCTTTCTCTCTTGTCGCGAGTGCGGTAAAAAAGTCGCGATTTGCCTAGGCAAATTGAATCGCGCCTCTCGAAAAAATCCAATCAGCGAATTATCATCGCGCCGGATCTGATCTCGACGGCGAGATTCGAGGTGTTGGGTGAACGCGTTCGATCGATAAAGGCTCTTTGCGAAACGCGCTGGTAAAGTTCCATAATTGCAGCACGTGCAAAGGAAAATATTTACACGACCCAGTTCGTTTTTCTTTTTTTTTTCGTCGTTGTCGCTTCCTGCACTATACTCCTCGAATCTCGAGGACCGATCGCGGATGAATAATGAATGCGGAGATTGGCGGGTGTGTGACTCGAAGAGAGGAGAAAGAGACACGTGAAAATTAGGCAAGAACCTCGCGATCGATTTGGCGTACAATCTATATATGTACTTTCGCACGCGATTGACAGCGGCGAAGTGGGCGCAGAGGTACCTCGACATTTTGCAAAACGCTGACGATGATGTCGGTGTACTGTGAAGTGAGTGATAAAAAATTACACGATTTCAGTTGCTTTCGAAGAAATTGGAGATGAATCAATGTCTGGCTATTTTTTGCGGTTTTCGAATTGTTTGACTTTGCAATTTAGTGCGATAAATGGATTACGTAATGATATAATGTCGCGGAATTTATTGAGGATTATTATGTAATTTTCGGAGACTAGTATTTTAGACCTGCTACGTGGCACTTACTTAATTTGAAAAAGTAACTGAAATAGAAATAAATCACATATAATTTATTGATTACTCTCCGTCTGTGACTCAAGACTTTGACGGCCTTTCAGCTTAACTGTTATACCGCTGAATGTGGCGCTTCTTTTTGTTGGAATCGAAATTACAATGTAAAAATGTAAAAATTGTTCTTCATTCGTCGAGATTAAAATGTTGAAATTCGCTGGGGGTTTGATCTCATTAACGTAAGTTTTAGTTAAAGGGAAAGTACGTTAAAGGCTTGATGAAGATATAGGCATTGCCGACTGAAAGACGATAAGGCTAATTTAATTTGTTAGAAATTTTGCAATCACGGTATCAGATCTTGTTGTTATCACTTTACAACTTTTTCCTTCATTTTGAGGAAAACTTTATAAACTGAAGTTCTCTCTACAACAATGATGAAACCGGAGATTTTTCAATATTCCCAAAGCAATTTTCACGTACTTCTCAATTCTTCTTAAAAAACGACAATAGAATATTTAACAAACATTTCTATCCTACCAAGTATTACCTACTAACAATCAAGAACAATGAACGATCAGAACCTTATAATTCACGTTCTCAACCAACGCGCGCACGCCGCATAATTGCTCAGCCAGTAATCAAAATCGAACGCTTCATTTCACGCGCAAAAAGCCCGTCGAGGAACATCGGTCGACACGTTCTCGGAGTTTTTTTTTTTCCTTATCGCGCTCCTCTATATACCTATATACAGACGTCTACGGCGTGTCGCGAGCCGATAAAAATCGACGGCGGTTTTCTCCGCCCCTCCCCCTATCCCACTGCGACCGAGATGAGAATCGGATCTGGCGCCGATCGAAAATCCCGCTCGAGCGTCTTATCGGCTCCTTCTGCCGGCGCAAAGCGCACCCGTCGTCGTCCAGTCTTCCTCCGCCGCGCCGAACAATTATTTACACGGGAGAGCGTGTGTGGAAGTGAAGTGGACGGTGCTGTGTATTCTTTTTTTTTTTATTTTTTATTTTAAGGATGGGAATGAATTTTTTTCGCGGATTTGTCGAATTTAAAAAGTCATCTTTTGTGAGTTCTTTTTCTTTGATTATTAATTTGAAACGTAATTGATGAAATTTTTAACGATGTCATTGTGATAATTTTCTGAAGAATTCAGTCCAACAACTTTTTTAGGCACAATTTTTTTTACAATTTACTTTTATACTTTTATTTATTTATTTTCCATTTAGTTATACAACATTGCATGTATCTGAAAATCATAAAAATCAAAAAGGAATTTTTAAGACCTTATAGAACAGTGAAAAATATTTTTTTTCCATTGGTTGCGTCCATAAATCATTATTCGGAAATTGCTTTTCTCGTAAAGAACGCTAACACGCCATTTCTCTGAAATTACTTTTTTCATATCCGAACAACTAAATGTAACTAAAAACTGAAAAAATTTAATACCGTTTTACGAAACGAAATTTGATCAAAGAACTTTAAATCTGATGAAAATTTGTTGTAACGCTTTTTACAGATTTTATCTTTTATGTAATATAGTTTAAAGCATAATACCAATATTTTTCACATTACTGCAAATTTATATAGATTTATTTCGGGATAAAAAATTAAACAATATTCTTTAATACCAGTTCCATTCACCTGTCTTAAGTACCGCACACTTCAATCGACTCTCCGCGATCGAACTAGAATTTTGTTTCCGGGGATCCCGCGTAGGTCATTTTTTCACCACGATCATCATCAACGCTGATCTCTATCGCCACGTGATAAGCCCACGCGTGTTTATACAGGTATCGATGTAATACACGCGTGACGTCATATAAGAAGAATAGGAAATTCGCGCACGCGACAGCGGCGGCGGCGGCAGCGTCTTTCGTAATTACCTGCGAGCGTTTCCCGCGTAATCCCCTATAATCAGCCTCAATTCGCCACCGGCGAGTTACTGCGGCGACGGCCGCGGCGGCTGCTGGTGTGAAGTTCCTCTTATCTCGCGCTCTACTTTGTATTTATCGCTGCTTTTTCTTAGATTTCGCTCTCTTTTTTGCAGGTTCCTTTCGTTTTCACCTTAGTATAGGTTCTATTTGTTTCATTTATATTAATTAGTAATATAAATAAAATATATTGATTAATAATCGGTTTCCATTTTAATTAGATTTAGACACGGTATATCCAGGAATTTCGTTGTTAATTAAAATGTAGGGTGGCAATAATTTTAGTATTTTTATAGCGTTTCGTTTCTGCGCTTTTCCAGAGTATATTTTAAAAATTTCTGATTTTTAAAATTGTTTAATATAATATTTTCTAATTTTACGGTCTGTAGAAGGCGTCATAAGTTTTTTTTACTTTCTTTCAGTTACTTTAGACTTTTAATTAAATTTCAAGGAATTATATTTATAGGTCTTGAGGAGTTTCCATTGGAAATAACATTAAAAATTCGTATTTTCTTTATTAATAAAGGAGCAAACTTACGAAATTTTTTGTATTGACACGAAATTTTTATTTTTATCTTATTTTCTTTTCACTAAAGATTAATAAGAAAATAATAATTTTTAATGGAGTTTTTTCTTTGTCTAACATACAGATAAATAATGCATTATATTTTATTCAACTACGCAAGATTATGAATCACTCGAAAAAATATTTCTGCAATCGAAATTTCGTTCATACCCTGTTCATTTACATTTGGGTATTTCAAAGTGGTCTAAAAAATTAAACGTTAACTATTCAATAACGTCAAAATTCTTCTACGTTCCATCGGAGAATTCACGTGCCCTAATATACTCGCGCCAAACAGGTTCACGAAAATCGACTTCGTCTCCGCAGTCCTCCTCTACACTTATTTCTTCGCCCGCGCGGTGGCGACAGTCGTGGCCGGCACGACAGAAGCGATTATACGACGTGTACGTATGTGTGTGTACGCGGTACAGCGCGTGACGCCCATTGAGGCTCACTCCTCCGCTCTTGTGCGTCACTTTAGAGAACAATGCGCGGCTCAGGGATAACTAAGTATCAACTATAATTAACTAAAAAGCAAAAGTATGGGCGACAGAGAGAAACGGGTCAACTGTCTTTTGTAGCGGCGAAATTGATTGTATCGCACATAATACACCGTATACCTATAAGGCGGGGTGTGCGCGCCGGCCGCGGGTGTATTGTCGAACGTCGAGTGCGCGAAGAAGGTGCGCCTCGAGACTTTTCAAGATTCTCGCACCCGTGCTCAGGAGCGCTTTCAGGGGGGTGTCAGACACGTGTTTCTCGGTGGGTCTGAGAGAGTAATATTTTGTTTGCAAGACAAAAAAAGGCTAATTTGAATTTTAAAGAAAAAGACAG
>JAPYZO010016701.1:0-11324 GCA_030522905.1 Torymus flavipes | reverse complement strand
CTCATGTTAAAAATATTTTTTTATTTCTCAACTAAATTAATAATCATCTATGTAGGTAATGTCATCTAAATTGATTTCTTTTATTTATACATGTTAATGTGTATTTAACGCATATCATCCGATTTCTGAAAGTGATAAACTGTTGGCTAAGAAGTTGCGGATAAACCTCCTTAAATAAAAAAAAAAGTTATTATCATTCGTCTCACAATATTTATGAACAAAAACCATAAATAAATTGTGTCTAGATAGGTTAAAACACTCAGTCAAGATATAAATTAACTTGTCTCTGCTAATCCTTCACTGTTCACGTCCGATTAATCAAGAGCATACTTAATGATTTAAGGCAATTCATCCCTGAAAGAAAACGGCGATACGACATGTTTTTTGCTTTATCGTCAAAATAGATGTATAAACTTTTAAGGAACAGAAATATACTTTGAATACAAAACTTGGATACAAAATAAATAATTTTTAAGAAAATATGTGACATTTCCTCAAGTTAACGATATTCATGCCTATACGTACATAATTCTAACGTACAAATTATTCTTCGTTTTTTAATTATAATGTTAAAATGGACATTCACAATAAAAAATTTTGGATGGCTATTTTTTTTTCAGGGGATGAACACAATTTTTGCCCGAAAATTTAAACACAAACTCACCGTGCCAGCATAATAGTGCGCAGATACAGCATAGGGCGCAGCACGTCCTTGTCGAGGTCGAACAGCACGTTGTTCGAGAGGTCGAGCTTGCGCAGTTGCTTCATCCCCGCGAATACGTTCTTTACCAAGTGATTGATCCGGCAGCCGCTTAGGTCGAGTTCCTGCAACGTACAACGCACACACGTTTTTCATCCACGCCGCAAAACAACCCTTTTCAACAACGCACCCTTTCTTTCACATCAGTATACACTTTCGCATCCCACAGATTAACAGCATGTTGGGGATCGAAACATACAGCAGGGGGGCTAGCCGAGTCTTTGAGAGATCTCCGCAATGCGGACGGCCATAAACCGGGCGCTTACTCACAGCGTCGGCAAATGGAGGTTAATGGGTGCGCGCCGCGAGAGGAGCGAAAAATTAATTAATCCTTCGACGCGCTTCGTGTGTGTGCACCCGCGCTCTCGTTATTATGCAAGCGCGTACGGTGTTGTGTCGTGTTTTTGATTGTTGTTGCTGTACCGTGTGTTTGACGATGAGAGAGTCTGGCGTGAGAAGCGTGAATTTTTGCAACGCGGCTTGCATGCAGTACATATACAGGAAGTAATATTCGCCCGTGGAGGTTTATGAGGGGATGTGACTGCAATGCAGTTTTGTATATACTGATTTTGTTAAAGTACAATGGCACCATTCCATTGCCAATCTTTCCGTTATCATATCGGATAAAATTTTCATTCATCTTTCGATGCCTTACCGTGATCGACGAGCTATGGAGCTCCGGCACATGGAGATTGAACTTGTTGCCGGCGAGGCGCAGTATGCGCAGCTTCGTGTTGTAGTAAAAGGTGTCGGAGGCGACGTAGTCGAGATGGTTCATCGAGAGGTCGAGAACTGTGAGATTGTTCAGATCCTGAAAGGCGTTCAGGCCGATCTCGTTTATGGCGTTCATCGAGAGATTCAAGTACCTGAGCTTCGTCAGGCCGGCGCGCTGTGAACAAAAGAAACCCGTCATGAAATTTATTGCTATGTTATAGTATATATGGTTCTGCGAATGCTATCTACAAGTGCGTTTATTTTTTTGCTTTTGAACAGTCAATGACCCGCGCGTATGTCATAGTGTATATAATCTATAGATATGACGCGTAATCAAGTGCATTGAAAAAAGCAAACAACATGCACGAGCGCGCATAAATTATCCTAAATCTCTTCAAATATATAATATACACACGTAGCTGTGTCATCGTCGCTTGAACCCCTATACAAGGATTAAAGCTGTATACATCCTCTTATTTTCGAAAGTAAAATCCATCATGTTTCACGCCTAAAATCACCCATAACAGCTTTCCAGCCAAAAATCCTCACCGCGCACGCGCGCTGGTTCAATAAACTTCTCAAACACACCTATAATATCATCTCTCCCCGTGTGTCACGCGACACATCTCGTTTCGACATCATATTATCCACGAAACCTCACGCGACCAACGCCGCCGCGCATATATTTATAAACCTCTCTCTATATCGAAAGCGAGAGTCAATCGCCGCGACGACGACGACGAAAACAACGCTCGCAAAGTGCAATCGTTCAACGGCCCCCCTTGCCTCATGAAAATTCATATACACCCGTCTGCGGCGTTTTAACTTAAACAAACATCGCAACGACCGCGAATCTATCGTGCTGCAGTGTGTGTGGACATTACACTGGGGGTAGGCAAACGTGCGAGAAAGAGAGGCATTATTGGAGCGCAATTACTGATGTTTACCCGGCATATAATGCGTCATCGTCCTTTGTATAATCGCGCGAAATGTGAATCAGCGGTGGTATAGTAGACACTGGCCGATTTTTTTCTTTTCGAGGTGCACGCTGAGTGATGTAAAATGCCCGAGGCGTTGTCTCACTTCCCGATCGCGGCCGGTTTGGTTGAGACGCTTGATGAGAGATTACTTGTATATTTTTTTGAATATGTTATCGAGCGTTTGTGTGACGGGTGTGTATAATTGGCGTTGATGGCGGTCGTATAAGTGTGCAATTAGGAGAAATGAGATGCACGAGTGCAGTGCATGGAAATATTTTTAGTCGTTGTCATGTACGAACGTATATAAGCTTTTAAATGGGTTTCAGTCGCGTGTGAATTGCCGCAGACGAGACGACAACACTCGACGAAACTACGTGTCTCATGTGTCTGGTGTATATACACACGAAAATAAAACTGCATAATAAATCTTTAAAAATGCGCGAGAAAGAAAATGTTGATCGGGGCTGAATGTTAAATTTTAAGTCGTTCATTGGGTCAAGGATTTGGCGAGACATAATTGACAACGAATCAATCAAATGTTTTAATTATAAAGAATATTGAATGACTTCTATATTGGGCACGAACAAAATTTAACTTTAAAAAGAAAAGTTCTGTTTTATGTCGAGAGACTTTTTTTACACGAGAGAGAGCGTTTTGGTCATGCGCGGAAATAACATTCGCTTATCGTATAGTAACACTCGGTAAATATTTGAAAAGATATAGAAAGTATATACGCGCTTCCTAAATATATCGTTTTAAACGAGCGTTTTTGCTCGAATACTAACTGAAAATATTTTACGAGAGAAAATATCGCTTCAATGCTAACCATTTATACTATTTTTTTTTTATTATTGAGGTTTCCTTCCAACGCGATAAAAGTTATTTTAAGTTATAATATCGAATATTTTTATCGTATTTATATTATACACATTTACAACCAGTGCTGAAAGCCTGTGCAATGCAAGAACAAAAATGAATCTTTATTAAATTACATGATAAAATGAAACCGTTTATTATAAAACGACTGTCATCGTTCTCGTGCATGCATGAAAGCAAGAAGAAATGGCACGAACTCGCTTTCAATACATTTAAAAGATCGGTTCGAAGACAATAATAATAATTGATCATTCAGTTACATTGTATCGATAATTTGTTCGCTTTACGCATTGCATTATACACACCACACCGAAAAGAATGACATTCATCATGACAAAAAATGATGAACCGCGCACGTAACGAGCTGCGCGCATTGTTCATTGTTACGACTTGTTTGTCAGGAATCTATTTGAATAATACCGATAAAATTTAATAATAATAAATTACGGCATTGTAATATTTATAAAAGTAGGTTGCGACATCGACCACTTAATTAACATATTCAAAATTCAAATAAAACACTATATGAATTCAACTATAAAAAATACGAATCGGTAAGCTATAAAGTGCGATGATATCACACTCAATCGGAAACGTTAACTTTTATTATATGTTTAAAAAGAATTCCATATATTTATCTAAGATAACATTGAAGAATTCAAAACATTATTCTATAAATTTTAATTCAAAATAAAACTTCATCGTCCACCTACAATAAAAAATCTTTCTTAAAAACCACAAAGATATTAAATTCGCATCTTTTAAGACTAAACAAAACCCCCGATCCATTTGACACCCTTTATAACCTAACTTTTCCAACAATTAAAATGCCTGTCTCTCTCGGCCGCCGAGTGTGTTTTGGTTCAGCGAGCACGCGTAGCGAGAGCAACAAGTAGAGCTCGACACCGCTGCACAGTCGGCCATGCCCAGACCTTTTTTGTTCTTTTCTCCCTCTCTCACTCTCCCAAAAACAAGCATCCCTCCTCTAACCCTATACTACCTACCTATACCTACACACGGCATCCCAAAACCCACGCTGCGCGATGTGCATCTCGGGGCCTCCGAAAAAGAGGGCGGAGCTGCACCACTCGGGCGCTCTCCAAAACGAGAATTTCGCGCATACCATAAGCATCATGTCCCCTCTCCATCCCTCATACAATATTATAAGTATAATACCATCGTGAGAGAGAGAGAGAGAGAGGCGGAACACAGTACTCACCGACAGCTGCCGATCCTCGAGCTGGGAGATGGTGTTGTTGGAGAGATCGAGAGCCTGGACGATGCTCGGTACACCGGCGTACACGCTGAAGAGGCCCTGGCTGGTGCAGGAGGCTGCTGGGAGTCTCAGCCACGTGCTGCAGACGCACCTCGCCGGGCAGTCGCGGCGTAACGCGGCCGGCAACTCCTCGCCAGCGGTGGCGGCTACCACGGCGAGCGCCGCGAGGGCGAGCAACGCCAGCTCCATCGCGATTCTCTTGTTACCCTTGCGATGCGCGCTGGCGTGGGTGGACGAACGAACAAACGATGCTGGTGGTGTAGGAGGACGAGGAAGCGTTTGGTAGCGACTCGCTGCTCAAGGCTGATGAGGTCCGGATGAGCGGCGGTGATGGTCGTCGAGGTGTTGTTGTGATCGCTGCTCCCAAGGCCCAGCCACCGTCAGCCAATGATCCGCGCCCGATGGCCCGCGCTGCATCCTCGAGCGCGATACTTGCCTCTCGGTTAATCACTCACACGCTGCACATTTGGGTTTATAACCTGGACGTGTAGACTGGTGTGCGAGAATCGCGGTTTTTCGCGACGTTTCCGAACGAGAGAGCTGATGTTTTTTGGGTTATTCGTGGCGGCGGTAGCACACACGCGCGCGCTAGCGACGTGCTCTCGTCACGGGCGAACTGCGAGCATCCGCGGCGAGCGCAGGCGGCTTCGCGTGTCTAGATAGATCGACGATAGAGATACCTGAAGGCGAGCCGAGCGCGACTGTGTGTGCCGACGGGGCGTTAGTGAGGGAGCCAGGAGTCGTGCAGCGAGATGCCGATATTGTAATGGTCGTTTAGGCAGGTAGCGCGGGAGATTTGAATACTTAACAGCGGGGTGAATTAATTGAATTTTTTAGGGGGTTGAGATAGGTAAGGATTAGGGGTGCTGGGTGAGATTTAGGTGGATGAATTGTTATTAAAAAAGTTTTATATGTGCGATTGAGCTAGAAAAAATGTATGGTATCGTTGTTTTGTGTAGGTGCGAACATGTGATATAGGAGAGTTTGTTATGAAAGATTTATAAAAGTAGGTTGCGACATCGATCACTTAATTAACATATTCAAAATTCAAATAAAACACTGTATGAATTCAACTATACAAAATACGAATCGGTAAGGCATAAAGTGTGATGATATATCACTTTATGAGTATATTAAAAATATACGAATGTCGTGGTAGGATGCCGATTTGTTATCAACGGTTCGTAAGAGCCAAAGTGAGCAGATAAGGTAGGTTGTGCCTTACCAAGCTAGTAGGATAACTTAAGTTATGGCATGAAGACTGACAATTGCTCAGTATTATTAATCACCAGTAAATATCAAAGAGATTTTCAGTAGGAATAGTTAGGTAGGGATAAATTTTCATGAAACGCTAGAAATCAAGTTTACATGAATTAAACATTTTTATAGCAAGTGTGGTGTTTATATACATGTATATATTTATTGAAATTATTATTATTATACAGAAACACCTTAAAATGAATATTTTATAATATTATATCCTATTATATATTACTAAAAAAAAATATTTTTGCATTAAATTTTAAAGTTTATCGTCTTACTTATTAAAATACTACAAAAACTTTGAAAAGGTCACATAATATTTTATATTCAACTCAATAACGAAAACATCGAAAAAATCAATAATAAAACTATACGTTTGTCATTGTCACAAAATAAATCTATTTTCCTTGTAGATTTCAAATTACTAAATCTATACAAAAGTCAGCTATTTCCATCGACTGCTACTAAAAACTTTATGGAACCAAAAGACAAGAAAAAAGAAGACAAAAATCAACATTTGTAAAATTTATTTTTTCTTCCTCGCATGCAACGCCTGTTTTCTGTTAATTTTAAACCCTTGCGGATCGAAATACCCTTGCCGTTGGTTATTACCCAACGCGCTCTCTCGCTGACCCTATACACACCATGTTTATTTTCACATTTCGCCCTCTCTCCGCTCGTAAACTCGAAAATCAGCCCGTTGGTCGCCGCGTAGCTCTTTCTATCTCCAGGTTTCTATACACCGGGTATATTTAGTTTTTACAATATATCGTTCCGCTGGGGTGAGGTTTCAAGAGTGGCCTGTGCCGACGACTGGCAGAAAATTACGAAATATTTTCAGAAAATTGAGAAAAATAATTTCTAACGGTATATTGTACATACTCAATTTTTCTTAAAAATTGTATATACCAGTAAAAAACTATTGTCAAATAATGTAAATGAATTACCACGCGGCTGCTCTTAACAATGTAACAAAAAACTCAAAATTGTATCTAGAATTGTAATTTACAACGATGTAAATCCATTTCGGAGCAAAATTACACTCCATTCCGGAGCACTGCGCTCGCTCGCTTCATGCAGCTCCCTTCGATCGCGATCGAGCCGAGTGCAGCCGATCTGGCGTACATACTTACAACTGAGCACGCCAGATGGCGCCTCGTGCTCTGAATCCACGAGTAATCCATCCCACTGACCTGTACCGATAAGTCAGGTATCTATACCGATCGCCTACCGTAAAAAACCACATAAACAAACAATTTCCATCGCGTCTCCTCTATCATTAATACCAATATATTTTTAAGTGAATTCCTACTAATCCCCAAACTAAAACCCATGGCTAGGCTGTAAAATCGCCCCATGTGCGCAGTTAACGATCGTCGTTAGTCGGGCCACTTATCGGGAACGATTTTCAGGCAGGGACCGCCATGGCCCTCGAAAATGCCTCGCTCACCGCGCACTAATGACTCCGTGGCATTTGTCATCATTCGCATTAGTGTAGGAGAGAGAATAAAGGAGCGAAATCGGCTAAATCGCTGCGACGTAGAAGATATATAGACGAGCGCTCGCTCGCCGGGGTCATGAGGGGGAAGGCGGGGCGTCGTCTCTCTTTACGCAGCGCGCGATCGCCCTATGGACTTTCCATATACGTTCCTACTTCAAACTTACTGCGTAGCTCTATCTCTAATGCCACGGGTTAGTCTTCTTTGTCGTGTGCGTGCGACTGAAGTTAAGAAGTTTCGTAAGATATGTGAGACTCATGGTAAATGGAACGAAAAAGAAACGTGACTTTGTGAAGCTCGTATCGTGTAACACGATTTCTAACGTATCTGCGCAACAGATATATAACAGTACGCCCAATTGTTGCTCCTCTTTATACATCTATATATACCGGAATTTTCTCTATATACGAAATAGCTCTATATATTTACACGAGTGTAGGCACCCCGGCCTCACTCAATAATAACCGCGCGCGTATATCATATACCAACTCAGCTCTGCTAAACTTTAACAACGCCGTATGACGTCAGTTTTACAAATTGCTGACGTGAATCAGCCTCTCTCTCTCTCCTCGCTCGACACCATAACGCGCGCTCGCCCGACCTTCCCCCAATTCCTCGCCGCAACAACTCGCGCTAGCTAGCTCTACAGCGCACCTACGCCGTAATACACGCCTATAAGTGCGCACTACACACTCACAGCTCGTCATTAGAAAGATAGACCGAGCGCTCGTTAGGCCCTACATACTCGAGAGGACACGCCGAGAGTTGTATGTAGGCAGCAGAAGCGGTGGCGAGAGCAGTGTATAACGATTCTAACGGTACATCCCGCGCGCTGCTGCCTCTTTGCGTAATTTACATTCCACGAGGGGAGAGGGAAAAGATAGGTCGCGAGAGAGTATAAGTAAGAGAGATGCACTTGCGATCGCAGCTCGCGTCCCCCGTAATAACGGGAGGAGGTGGTGTTGTGGTGGTATTACAGCGATTATCTAGGTTTTTGCGCGCGATATCGCAGCGAGGACGCGCGCGAAAACAAAAACAACCGAGCGATGAGTAACAGAGGCCGGACGTGGGCCCGGAAAGTATACGAGCTATTGAGTTTCTCTGTGTATACATATATATAGATAAGATTTCCCTACATGCGAACCGCGAGAATTTGGTAAACAGAGGGCCGGCAGGGTGCGTGTGGAAAGTTAAGTGGCCTTTCTTTCTTCGGGGATGAGCCGCGACAAAGAAAGAAAGAAAGGGAAGGACAAAGGATGATTACCGTGGGGTGTCAGGGGGGTGCGTGCAAGAGACAAGGGAAGCTTGGGCAGCTTTGTTTCCGAGTTAGTAGGTCACGGGTGTGCACTTTTGCCCCGCGCGATATTATATGTGCGTGCGCGCAGTGCTTAGTTAAGTAATGGGGCGAGGAACGAGGATTTAAATGCCCATCGCGCGGGTGGTAAGAAGCGCGTGCGAGGGTGGATTCTCGTGCGTCTTTGTGCATGCCTCTCGGGGCTGACTTTGACGAGAAACAAAGGGAAGGAACGATATACTCTGTTTGTTAAACTATATGCGTGTGGGGTATACCCTTGGGACGACAGTTTTATTTTTAACATTAAGTACTTTTCGAAGGTCTCGTCTGTATAATTGTAACAATATAAGCGTGCGAATAACACTCTTCTTTGTCGTTCTCTATACGCACACCGCATCACAACAAAGCAGGCCTACTGTGCGACTATTCGACGATAGATTGGACACAAGCGTACGACTCACTGCCGTGAAAACCAATTTCCGTTGGTTTTCATTATCGCGCGGCGGTTTTCACTTGTGGCCCTCTCTGTCATCGCACCTTTACCATCGTGTGTATGTGGCCACGGACATGGCAGCCGAAAATATTCAAAGGTATCGAGACGACTTTCGGGTTTTAGCGTTGTCAAGGCAAAGACCTTGTTTACTTGGAAAAAATCATAATATTTGCGCTTTAAGGACACTTTTATTTTATCCGATATATGTGGGTATAAGCGATGTAAATACAGTCGTAAATTTAATGGTTACGCGAAAAAAATTCATTTTAATATGCGATGTAAGTGTTATAGTGCGGCGACTGATACGATCGGCCGCGTGTTTGTTTAATTAAGTTTTTTGGTAGCAGGAAGTTGTATATGAACGAGCGTAATTCTCGATTTTTATAATGGAATAAGGCAATTTGTGTGACATGGAATAATTGGCGGGGGGGGTTGGTGGGGGTTAAGCAACAATCGTTAAAACGTAATTTACAAAAATATGTCTCGCACAGATTTTTTCAGAAATTCTTCTAAAATTAATCATCGAGCGCTACAGGAGATCACGAAATCGTAAATGTGAAAAATGTGTTTACAAACGGACGAGATAATACTATACTGCGATGCTTCTTAAATAGAACCTATCTCTCATCTCCCTATTATTTCCTACGAGAATAGCCAAACTTCCGAAATAGTTTCAATACTACTACTACTACTGTTATATGGACCGCTAACAACACGCACACGTCCACTCGACGCGTCGTTATCCGCACCGCTCTTGACAACTTAATATCCCTCATCGCGCAGCCTCAAACGTTTGTATATACTACTACTTGCTCGCATCGGCGCATTTTTCACGCATGTAAATCTCTCGTCGATACCGCGCTCGCCGATACGACACGTAACCGATTTACATATTATATACCTACACACACTCGTGCGCTAATTATACAAGCTAATCGTTCGACGAGTGGTTTTGCCATACGAAAACTCGTTTCGGAGTGAATTCACGACGTTTTATTGCAATAACGTGCGGCGCAGAGTTTTTAATATGGCGGTGTCGTTTAAAAAGACATCAGAGAGACGTTTAATGACAATTATTGAGATTATCGTAAAAACGATTTGTGAGCTGAGCAAAAAAAAAAGAACGAATATTGATAAAAGCGGCTCGTAATCTCTCTCTTTCTCTCTCTCGCTTTCACTTGTAAGTACGCGGCACAATGAAGAAACGTGTCGGGCCGAACGCGATGGTATCAGTGTAGTAGCGCGCGCTGGTCTGCGATGTTTCATAAGTAATTTTGAAAACGTCGTAAGGTGCGTGTATACATATATGTATGCATGTAGGGAAATGGGTTCGGGCTTTTAAAAGATTTCACTATTTAGATGCAATTAGGAGCCGGCTTTCGCGCTCGTGCATAGGTGCCGTTTTATAAGAATTAATAAATATTAATTTTTTACAACGTAGCCAACCGCGCTTTTTAAGTATAGTGCATTTATAAATCCACTCGTCGTAGGATTATTATACACGTTTTCTCATCCGCGGTGCAACTAATAGGAGTAAAAGTGCTCTCAGCATGAATCTCCATTATCAAATTAACTTCATCTCCACTGCGCCGCACGTGCGCCAATCAAATTAACAACAACAACAACATAACAATAGCCTCTGCATACATACACCTAAGTTTTCCCATCAAACTCCCATAATTTCCCTCTCCCTCCTTTATATATGATAACGGCGATCCATCACGCGAAATCTGGCAATGGCCTCTCCCTCTCCTCCTGCGCAAGTATTAAGACACGCGCGCGCGCGGAAAAGGGGGGGCATGCACGGGGAACGCGAGAGAGAGAGATCCATTGCCATCGAGATGTGCGCGGCTATTGCGCAACTGCTGCGCGAGTGGCGCGTGCGGAAATAAATCTAGGATAGATCTCTCTCTCTCTCTCTCCCTCTCCTCCTCTAACTGCACACGCGCGGCTGATATATAGAGCGCGAACGCGCATGTTATACCCCGTTCCTCCTCCTCCCACTCGCTTTTCTCTCCCCTTCCGCGGGCGCATGCTGCGCACTTTTGCGTGTTATATACTTCTCGCACGCGCCGGAGTGCAGCGGTCTTTGTGTGCAAAAGGGAAGATTCGTCACTTGACGAATATTCGAAAGGACGCTATAAGCTGCACCATATCTCTTTCTTGCAG
>JAPYZO010016698.1:0-10184 GCA_030522905.1 Torymus flavipes | reverse complement strand
CTACTACTACTACTATACGACACAATCGATGGCCCCCGGGGAGGATCTCGTTTTAATGAAGCCACTTTGAATTTTACTTTCTTCGATGATGGCTCAATTTCGTCGCGTGTATAATGTACGCGCCGCGCGGTGTAAATGGCGAGAGATGTTATACGAGCTTTCGATTGGGTGCCAGGTTGCGGTATATGAGCGCGCGCAGGCGATTTGTTGATTGGCTGGTTTAACGAGGGGATAAAATGATTAATACCTCGACGCGATAAGGAAAGTATTACTCGTGTGACATTATATACATATACGTTTATATACGAGCCTTTCAATGATTCAACTCGGTTCTCACTTGTGACTTCATCTGGCCTTTCCTTATCCGTATACCGATCGTAAACGATTCAATTATATCAGCGTCCGTTTAAAAGACGTTCATTTATCGATATATCTATATAGTAAACGATTCAATTATATCAGCGCTCGTTTAAAAAGGCGTTCATTTATCTATACCCCCGACGTTAAAAGTGCATTTCGCTCGTGTTAATAATATTTGTCGAGTCATCGGGCTGATCACTATATTGTGATTTACGACGAGCTATAGTAGCTGCTTCGTACGAGAAAAATTTTGCAGCTTAAACTATAAGCAACAAAATATATACCTGAAAAAATAAAGAAAAGAAAAAGATCACTCGCCCATCTAACTTTTCGCGCACTTTTCACGCCACGTGTGCCGGCCTTCTGTCGCGTTTCACATACAAATGAACCGGGTACGTTGACACGGGCAACTCTATAAACCCGAGAGAGAGAGAGAGAGAGAGAGAGGGACGAAGCCATAGGTCACTCACCGGCGCGCGCGTACGTAAACCGTTAAAGCACATAATGCTCTGTCTCCCTCTCTCTCTCTCTCTCGGTGCGCGAGCGCGCGCGAAAAGGACTCGCGTGCAGAGCTCTGACTTCCTGCGAGCGAGCGTCGTATATATACGAGCGATTGTCTTTTTCAGAAAGGGGATTAGGAGGGAGGTGGACATGGGGTTTTTGAACTTTTCGGAGCTTTTGGGTTCGTCGGTGAGTAAGTGTGTGTACGTGTGAAGTGAAGGGAATTGGTGATGAGTCAGAGGTGTGATGGGTTGCCTCGTGATTGGACGGTGGCGTTTTTTTTATGAACGAGCGAATGCGATTGAATTTTCAATATAGCAGGTTATAAGATTGACCGGATAATGGGGGTTGTTGAGAGTTCAAAGTTGTTGCCGCCGCGCATTGCGACGGGATTTGCAAAATTGCTGTTAAAACTTGGCTCTACACATGTATAAGGAACATGCTTAATTTACATTCCATTGTATATACGATATATACGTTCATTCAACAACAAAAAATTATAAATTCTATAAAAAAAAAAAAAATTCAGAATATTTAAATAACAAAAAATCCCAATAAAGCCATTGTGAATTTCAGCGTGAAACATTAATTCTGCGCTTATATAGCTCTCGCACGGTTCGATTATATCACACTTCCTGGAATCTACCTAAAAAAGAAAAAAAAAATCTAATCCTAAAAACTACACGCGCGTGCGTCTTATAAACTCATTCAGCCACTTAGACCCGCTCAGGGTCACATCAAGAGGACATCGTCCTTATACACGCGGATCATACGAAATACCTCGTGCGAATATCCTACCTTGCTTTAAAACTACCGCGCGTGCGCCGCGCTCTCGCGTCGAATATATGTGTAACGGCACATTTCACTGCCTCTCTCGCGGGAACGGAGGGCGAGAGGCGCAAGCCACGTGCCGGAATATGTGTCTTCAAGGCTACTCGCTTGCGAATACATTCCAGGACATTCTGCGTGTGTGTGTGCGAGGTCCATCGGAAATGTCCTGAATCCGCGCAAAACGATTCGCCCGCCTTGGCGGAATACGAGACGCGGTTAACGACCTCGTTTTATTATTCTTATATTTCGCGTGTGCTCGCGATCTCCTTTTTCTTTTTTTCATCGATTTCGTGGCGTATAGGTGAGAATGTGAGATGGGCGCTTGTGTTAGTATGAAGTTGAATGGAATTCCGGCGAATTTATAGAATATCGCGACGAGCGTTGAGGTTTAAAATCGCGCGTATCAAGCGAATTCCCTATATATTTTTCGCTAAAGAAAAAAAAGGATGATTAAGCTACGAATATATAACATTCCAATTCGTGAAAATCTAATGTCAAAACCGGATCGCCACCGCGCGGTTCGCTTCATTTCACGGGCACGAGGAGGAAGAAAAAAAAGAGCACCGGCATACTGACTCTGTACACTGACTGTCCGGGTGAGCAAAGCCGGTTCTCTAATCCTCTCTTCTAACGGGGGCACGTGACGCGCTCGCGCGAGTGTATATAGCTAGCTCTCCGAGTGTACAAACACTTTCGGTTGTTGGCCCCCCTACTATTTCGTTTTCTCTCTCTCTTTCTCCACTGTTTCTCTTTTTAGGCCCGGCATTTGATCGGCGTTAGAGACTTTGTGTACGCGGCCGCCGAAAACTTTCGCTTGAAGCGCGTTCTCTTTTTTTTTTCAAGTGTGTATGTCTATGTGTGTGCGGATGTTTGCCAGCCCGGCGCGTACTTTCGCGAGTGACGCGGTTGTTTTGGAAGTTTGACGTATCTAATGGTTTGGAATTTTTTAGTACGGAGAAAGGTGTTTTGGAATTGTGGACGGTTTTGTATTGCGATAGTGATGGACATTTGGTGAACTTTTATTAGTTATATTAACGTCATTTACATACCATTAGTGAATTATTTATGTGTTTTATAAATATCATAAATTATTGTGCATTATTTTGACGTATATTATTGTTAGAAGCCATATTTATAATTGAAATAATTATTAAAATTAATATTTCAAAAAATCATTGCGTACAATTAAGCGATCGAACTAAAAAAAAAATTCTATATAACGTTAATTTTACACATATCAATTCAAGAATTTTTATTACATATATATATATGCAAACTCTCATGCAAATCACAAACAATAATCCGCACTTCTGGCAATTGAAAAAACCCATTTTTTCGATATAGCCATCCATTACATAACTATACCTAAATCTGCCGCAATCCCATTACTCCGCGACCAAACTCAAATCAATTACGACCGGTATATATCCGAGTGTATCACTCGAGTAAAAAAAAACCAACCCGCCAAATACAATCCCTCCACGCAACGCACACATCGCTGTGGCTCGTTTAAAACCGATTTTTCAAACCTCCGCTCTCTTCCTCTCTCTTCCTCGTCTCGTCCTCACCTTGGCATTCACCGGCGCGCCAGGTTGAATAACCGGTGTTACGTCACTGGCACACGCACGCACACGTATATACGGACACGCACTCGTGTGTGTGTGTGTGTCGCGCATACATGCACACACATATATATGTACGTACGAGGAAGAGTCTTAGAGAGAAAGAGAGGCGCATAAGCGAAGGAGAGGGAGTGAGAGAGGAGCGTGAGCACGCGAGGTCGATCACCTACGTGCCGGGGAGTCAGTGACACCTCGAGGCGAGGATCAACGATCTTCGTTCTCTCACTCTCTTTCCCCTCTCTCTCCCTCTCTCTTCATCGCGAGCTGGCGTCTTTGATATTGAAATGGAGCGATGACTTTGCGATGAGAGTGTCTTTATTGTTGTAACACACGCGCTCTCGTCGCTGAATAATTCTGACCTACATCGTGTATATACGTGCATGCATATATACGTGATGTATAAACGCGTGGGCGGCGTTTTATCTCTCCGATTCGACAAAGCAGAAGCGCGCCGATAAAGAAGAAAAAATTAATCGCGATTGTAAAAGCCGCGTCGTGTTATATTATACGTATATATGTACACTCGCGAAGGCACGCGAGATATGTATATATTATACATCACACGCGAGGAAATCTAATCGCTCGCGCGATTTGTACAAGCATCGCCGCGCGTGCGCGCCGCAGACGATAAGTAATCGGCGAAATATACTCTTTCGCCTCGCCGACACGCTACTATCACTCATAGTATACTATATACCTGCGAATTGAATCGTCGTCGACCGCTAAGAGGCATCTTTATTGTACCTGAAACTATTAATTTGTTCTAGTCACTGGGCATACGATTGTAAATTACAGAGAGATGCTGCATAATGCACGTGGGGACCATGCTAGCGAACAATGGAATATTTTCAAATCGGAGGCAAAACAAATCTATATTCTCGAAATAGAAAATAAGATACTTTAAAATGAAATACTTTATAGTACAGTGCACAAAACAAAATTCCGTGCATTCAGCTAAACGATAGAATACTACTGCGCACTATATATATATACCGTCGAGGAATGTCGTATACACAGACACGCGGTGCGGGTAGGTTGACGCGTGGCACACGCGCGCGTATTACGAATCTCAGGGTCAAGACACCTCGTCGTAGTCGTCGTCATTTTTTTTATTTGTTCGAGCCTCCGCTTCCTCCTCCTACTACTACAACGCTGAGAAAACAGATATTCGATCGGGTGTGAGCTATACGCTACTTTGTATTCAGCTGAAGCTTCGTCGAACGACGTCGTCGTCGCGGCCCGTTGCTTTCGAGAAGTTTCGTGTATAGCGCGAAGTCCCGATGAAGTGAGCGCTGACGCGATTTATATTTCAAAGAGGAATCTATAATTTTCTATACGAGTAGCTTGGTGATGTTGATATATAAAGTGGAATGCGTTTCTTTGTTATAGAAAAATTATTTTTTTAGTAATTATTATACTTATATAACGCGGCAGTGCTGTAACATCTGGCTTTAATTGAATCAATTCTCTTTCAAACTCCCTCTCCCACCTACTCGTTTTAAAAATTAAGTCACTCGCCACTATACCACCACCAGTTTCTACCACTGAACTCCGCCCATTCCTCCTATACCAACTCATCACCGCACACCAGCCTCTCACCTCCATTCTCCAAATTACGCAATAACCCTCTCCCCGCATCTTTATCTTCCGCCTCAACCCGTCTGTCAAATGCCACCATAAAAAGCGTATAACCACCACCGCACCACTAAGACCTTGACCGCACTGCGGCCCTTGAACCTGTGTGTACCGGGCGCGCACGCGCCGAGATCGCTTCGGCCGGATACGCTCGCGCTCTCTCTCTCTCTCTCTCTCTCTCTCTCTCTCTCTCTCTCTCTCTCTCTCTCTCTCTCTCTCTCTCTCTCTCTCTCTCTCAGCGCCAAAAAATCGCCACAGCACCGACAACGCGTGTATTATACGCGAGGAAGTACGTGAGGCCCGGCGCAGCTGCATCGCGTGGAACGCACGTGCATCAGATGGCAGATGAGATTGGGTAGAGAGTGGGTTGCCCGCTGCTGATGGCTTGGTTATAATTTGGCAAAATTTTAGTGTGCATGTGTGGTTTGGTCGGACGATGAACTTTTTTGATTGGGGAAAGGTGGTGGAGAGAGTTGCAGTGGTTTGGGGGGAGAACATAAAGAGGTCGGTGTTGTGTGAAAGGATTTTATATTATAAGTTTGCTTGTACCTGAACCTAAATTGTGTATATGTTCTCTATATGAAATTAAATAAAACTCGCGCTACCATTACACTCCGCATCCTCTGATCAAACATTTAAATCATCACCTTCACCTTCACCTTCGGTGACGACACGGGAAACCTCGCAGACCGCGAAAGTGCCTGCCGAAACAATGGCTATATGCATCGCATCGGGCATGTAAATTTATGTGCACGCGCTCGATCGATCAGACGTTCGATGCACTGATGACGCAAACGATCACTTTTCACTGTTGCGGTCGCGTCGCAGCCGAAAAAGTCTCCTCGGGAAAAGAGGCGCCCCTGAGGAATGCGGTCATCGTCGAGCGATCTCGAACGCTCGATTTCGAAGGCGGTGTGTCGGTTAGTTGCACTCCACTGACATACTATACGATCGATGTGGTTATTGCGACGATGGTTCTGGAGTGACTGAGTTGGATGGAGGACGGTTTGTTGCTCAAATTTTAGGTTCTGTGATGATTGATCCTCCGAAACAATATGTCTATCTAGGTTCTCACGCGTAATCTCCATATTAGAATATAGATCGGAATGTATAACTAAGGTGTTCTCTTGACTTGACCATCCAAAGAACAAATCGTCATCATCACAAACCTTGCGCGAAAACGGTACATAACCCAACGCAACCTAAAACAACTCGACCGAACGAACAAACTTATCAGCATAAATCCTCCGTGGCACACGCAGCACCCAATCATCCTAATTACCGTGCGAACCTAGAACCCCTCAGACCTCATTCCATCCCTCCCCCTATAGCAGATAACCGCAGCTCACATCTCAAAAACCCCCAGCGCCAAAAAAGGCACACCGAAACGAGCTGCAGCGGCCGCTACTGGTACACATATACCCAGAAGATAAATTTACCCCCCTTCGACGACGACTTCCTCGTTCATTGTCGCGAATTTGGTTCGGCTAACTGTACCCACGTGTGCAGCAGCAGCAGCGCCGGTGCTAGTAGTAGGTAGTAGTACTGGCTCTAGGAGCGCTGCACGTACGAGACTTTGATTTATCGGCGTATAGCGGCCGCCAATAGGCGTTGGAATATCGGCGGTCTGCGCGCTGGACTTAACGATCTCATTTGCACTCGCACCGCGGTGCAGCGACGTTGCGGCTTGGAGAGATGTATATAGTGGTATAGTATAGTAGAGTGGTTAGAGGTTGGCGACTGTACTTTTATGGGTGTGCAGCGTGTGTGCAGTCGTTAAGGGACGTGCGAATTAAACTAATGAGAAGGTGGTGAGAGATTTTTCGAGGTATGTCGAGATCGTGCGGGTGAAGAAACGTTTTTTTTGTAGGTTATAAGCGATATAACGCGGAGTTCGGTCAAAAATGGAAAAACTATTATTCCCAAAAAAATTATGATTCTTTGTACTTTCGTTCCAATTTTGCTATAATAACCTAACCCCCCGAATGATTTATCCCTCCACTCGAAAAAACCAGGATTATAGGAAAAAAGATTGAAACATTCCCACTCACAGGCTCCTGCATAGATACATATACACTTCCACTGCATAAGCGCCACGCGAAATAGAGTCAGTGACCTGCTCGTAGCTCTCCGACTCTCTATATAGGCTGCGAATCTGCCACAGCTGCTACTGCATACATGCACACATACATCTCTGTCTCTCCCGACTACTGCACTACACACACACACAGAGAGAGACTATATACGTGCGGTTCAACGAACCTCGGCTCCGCGCAACCTCCCCGTATCAATGGGACCGATAGCTTCCGTGGGATACGCCACGCTACTCGCGCTCTCTTTGCCTATTCCGCCGGCATCGCTTCCGGGTCAGATTTTTTCACGAGCTTCCGTCGCGTGATGATGATGCACGTGCGCTTGTGTATGTGTGTGGAGGGTATCTGTCGCTATGTATCGCTGCCTCGCGATTAGCGCATGCTGTGGGTGCGGGTTGCCGAAGCTGTGGGCCGCCGCTGCGATTGCGAATATATAAGGCTTTTCTTGTATATAGGGGTTGGGGGAATTTTAGAGTTTTGTGCGAGCTTTTTGTTGTTGTAATTTTCAAATTAAATGGTTAATGAGATTTTTTTATGTGTATTCTTCTGTTTTATATAAGGAAATCATTCAAATATACCGGATACACAGTGGTAATATATACGCAACCTCGGTTAATCGAACGATTATACCCGTACGATTACACAACTATTACCCTATTACGGATTCAAACAAACCGGTGGGAATCTCGACTTCACCATATAAAAATTTTCCTCAGAACCCAAACACACAACTTGCCGCGCGTCTATACTCTCGGCTTTTCACTTTTACCGAGGAAAGCCTTTCTCCACACACACACACACACACACACACTCACTATGGTATATAAGAAAAACGAAGCGCGCGCGCGCTCGTACGCACAGTGCGTTACGCTCGCGCGCATTGGCCCGCGGCGACGGCGAGCTCCGCTGACCGAATAACCAAATTCGTGCCTCGCCTACTTTCTTTCTTTCTCTCTCTCTCTCTCTCTCTCTCTCTCTCTCTCTTTCGTTCGCGCTCTCTTCCTGCCTCTCGCGCAAGCAGACGCTTACGTAAGAGGCTCTAGGCGTATTATGACGCGAGCGCGCCAGCCTTGATTTTCCGCTTTAGATAAGCTCTCTCTCATTCGGAGAGTGGCTTTTCTTCTTCATTAATGCGCTCGCGCGGGAAGGTTGTGGCCGAGGAGATAGGAGCAAAGATTGTTTCTTTCGTTCGTGAGGTAACTTTCGTTCATGAGAGAGAGAGATCGGATTCTTTCTTTCTTTTTTTGGTTTTGTTTTTGTCGGAGTGTTTTGGACGGCTTGCATAGTAGAATTTGAGTTTCCGATCTCGAGGAAAGTTGGGATTTTCCTTTAACTGTAGAAAGTCTAATGACGAAATTTCAAATTTCCTTCGACCTATATTACGGTTTTGAAAGAGAAATTAATGTTTCTTTTTTTTGTCGTCAGCTGCATTTTCGTTTCGAATGAGAGAGAAATTTTCGATAAATCATGTTTTTCGACACAGAAATATATATAATGCTAAATTAATGCTGGATTTGAAAAAATATTCTGATTAAAAAAAAAAAAAAAAGAAAAGAAACATCTTTACCACTATTAAATAACGCTGCGGTAAACGATATAACTTCATCATTGCAAAACAAACATCATCCACCTTCCCGTAATAATCCTTTCATCCCAGCACAATCCAATAGAGCCATTCATCATATACACTCGCAAACTTTCTCGATTCAAAACTCACACATATACACACACACACGGCAAATCAACCTGTTACACGGCTCGCAGCGCATAAATTCACACGCGTTGCGCGGCTTCGATCTCGCCTAGCCGGAGAGAGAGAGAGAGAAAGATATCGAGACGGAGAATCCGACTCTCGCTGCCGCGGAGAAAGTAGCGACAGCAGCGTCGTGTATTTATAGTAGAAGAGGCATTGTGCATTGTTTCGCGGGCGATTATTTAGCAGGTGAGAGAGAGAGATAGAGAAGGCGCGTCGTGACGATAGGATAACCAGCTAGGGACAGGTTGAGCGCTGCAGAAAGTGCGGCTAGTTTGTTTTCAGTTGCGAGCTGAGATTGAAGGATATAATTCGTGGGAGCACTCAATTAAAGTTGAATCGATCCTAACTAAAATATATAAGGAAGCCCACATGAAGTTAAACAAAACTATATAATACTACACTGCGAATTCGCGCGTTACACATCGACCGTACAAATCTTCATAAACTGCAATTCAATCCACAGCAGCAGCAGCAGCAGGAACAAATTGATTTCTCAAGAGAGAAAAGCAACACGCGCGTGGCGCAACAACCACCCGCGCGAGAGAAAGAAAGTTCAACGACACCCACTGACCATTTCACTCGCGGCTGCTCTCCTCCTCGCGCAATCAAATCCCTCTCTCTCTCTCTCCCGGGCAATTTCCCTCGCGCTTTCCCTCCTTTCAGCATCCATACTCCCGTGTATTATAGACAGAAACTTTCAATCCTCTCGACCGATTAGCATGTACCTCGTCGCGAACAATAACGCTGCAGACACGCCTCGGAATTTCCATGAGCCATTGCGCAACGTATTACGAGTCCACTGCTGCCGCTGTGCATATACGCGCGTTCCTTCTCGCTTTATCATTCGACGAGTGTGTGTGTGTGTGTGTGGGTATATGTACGCGTGAGTGTGTGGATGTGGAGCAGAAGAAGGAGGAGAGGAGGTGAGTGACCGCTCCGCGAGCGTTCACTAACCTAAGCGTCGTCCTCTTCTTTCTCTTTGCGCGAGAGTGCATGCAGCGCTCGCATGCGTACTTATATGCCGTGCGTGCGGTTGGGAATCGGGAGTACGTGAGTGGGACGTGGCCCCTGAATAAGTGGGTAGGGGTTTATGATGCCAGGGTTTTTTTATTTCTTTTTCAGTGTGGTGGGTATTTGATGTAGATATAAGGATAGGATACTGCGCATAGGATAGTCCCAGAGAATCGGGGTTAGTGGTCCAGGCCACTATACCCAAAGTTTCAGGGTTAACCCGCGACCGAAATCGCGGGAATTTTTCGTTTAGCAAGGTGATGATGTCGTTGTTGTTTGTTACGCTTTACTTAGGTCAGGGTATTTTTTTATCGGGTCTATGCGATGACGCAACATGTTGGAAAATTCTATATAAAATCTATTCTTTTAAAACGA
>JAPYZO010016649.1:0-10181 GCA_030522905.1 Torymus flavipes | reverse complement strand
GAGAGAGAGAGAGAGAGAGAGAGAGGGGGGATATGTATTGTAATAAGAACTAAGTTTGAATTATTTAAAATAGCTGATGTAAAATAATAATTTTATTGAAATAGTCGTTTATTGATTTCAGTAAATTGTTACTGAGCAATTAGTGTTAATTAATATTGCAGAGCTTATTTTGTAATTATTACTAACGTTTAGGCAATCTAGAGCACTTTTTCGGTGGTAAATTGGCCAAAGTTAAAAACTATCATTTTGCAAAAGTCTTTTTATCAAATGAAAAGTGTACAAATAAAAAAATACGTTTTGTTAAAGTTATTTTCTTTAAGTTAATAAAAGTTCTACTATGAAAATTGTATCGATTTATTTATTTATTTATCATGCAGAAATGATGTACATTTGATATGAAATGTAAACATGTTCTTAAAGTATGTATAAATTGTTTAAATTTATGTAAGAAATAATCATTAAAATGATTAATAAAGGAACATGTTAAAAATCTTTGAGCAGTACATCCTCATATTACACTCACCTTAATAATTCGATAATTGATGCACATCTTTGGTATCGGCAGTAATTTTTTTTTGTCTGCAGCATATTTTAGCCGCAAACAACTTTTTGTAATGGCATAGCCATTTTTGGGCATTCGCTGCCTCAAGCTTCCTCCATAAGATGGTGTATCAGAGCATCAGAATAGTTGACAGTCGACATAAGTAATATTTTTAATCATCAGAATAGTTATTATTGGCGTTGCAACACCTGACATCTTGAATAATCTTCAATTTATCTGTGATCATTTTCTTGTGACGCTTCATCACATGATTATTGGTTCTGGATTTTTTTTTATTTCTTTAATGAATATATTAAATTAATTATAGTTGGATCAACTTTTGTAAAAAAAAAAAAAATAATACCAACGAATACCTAACTAATGGAATAATAAGAGTCATATTTAGGTGGTTCTATTAAAATCGTAAAGTCTGCATAAGAAAATAATATTCAAGGCTGTTATTGTTCAAGTTTTCATAAACAAATTGGTATAGTTTTAAGTGTAAGTTGCTGACAAAATACTTTAAATAATATTGTTTAAAAATTTGGGTTTTAACATGGGGAAATATGGAAGTCATGCTGTTGGCGTGAAAAAGTATTGAAATTGAAGTACTTAAACACTGTAGAATTATAGCAATAACAAGATATCGAAAAAGTCAAAATAAATAGTCAAACAACAAACTTTTTGACATTTATTTAAAAAAAACCAAAACGACTAGCTATTAAATGTATATGAAAATTCAACAATTATTATTAATTAATTTATCATTTCAAAATATTTCTTAATAAACTGGTCGAAATTATCACATTTCGTCGGCTTAGTGGAAAAAGCGGACATGTACATTTTTCGCGGGAACATTGGACACATTGATTTTTCGTTAGAAAAACCGACACTTCAATTTTTCATTTAAGAAGAGGACACGTCTCACGATTTTTAGTTGAAATTACTATTAATTAAGTTGAGATCAACTGGCACTGGAAAATCATTTGGTGCACTCTGAACTTTATTTATGTATTTTCTGGTATCATTGCTTCAATTCTACATTTAGGTATCAAATTAATCTTTTCTAATAAAGAGAAAAGCATCCAGGCGTGAGGTTTCGGCTGTAAAAAAAAAAAAAAAATTGACGTGTTCAGTTGTTAAATGAAACATTGATGTGGACGTTTCCGCCCGAGCGAAGAGATGATGAAATGGTCACACGAAGTTGAAATCACCTTCTCGCTCGCGTATCAACTAGGGTAATTGTCCCGATTACTGTGGTTTTAAGGAAGCTTTCCGGTTCGTAACGATTTGCTAAATTCATTTAGCCATGCACAAATGTGCAAACAACGTACGTTGGTAGTTGAATTTTTAATCTAAATACAGAAATTTTTTTATCTACATAATATCAACTCACTATATTTCCGTACCTTAGCAAACGGCGATGAATGTAACTGTGTTCCCCCGATTAATGTACTTGTACACGACTGTATGCCACCGATTAGTGTGCTTTATCATGAAAAAATATCATTTTTAATGTTATTAAACCTGTAAATATACAAATTGTAATAATATATTAGCGTTTCACGCATTTATTACCAAAATATTAATTTACCGATGCTACGATTTGAAAAATAATCGATATATTTTACATTGGTTTCTCATCATGCAGTTTTCTTCTTTTTAACGTTAATTTTTCGTTCATTTCGAAATTCAATTGCCAGTAAAAGTATAATTTAATAAAAAAAAAATGTTTTTGTAACACATGCACGATTTTCGCCGTTTTCCGACCTAAAAAGAGGTCCTAAAGTGACTTTTTTGTACCAATCGAATAAAAAAATCCATTCTCGCCCGCTGCTCTAAAATTTCGTAAAATCGCGAAATTTAATTTTATATTACCACAATGTATTATGTAGCTTTAAGTGTAGACTGTGATATTCCGCAATAATTATTAATTTTAAAAGACTGAAACTAGGTATTGATTACTATGTAATTTTAAGCAACTCTGTTTTATATATGAACGATGTATTTCAAGAATATTAGAAGATTGTAAATTTGTAAACTCCTTTTTACAATAAATGAAATACTAATACTAATACTAATACCTTTTGACCTCGTGTGTTTGCACAACAAACGTTGTTTGTTTTGCAAACTCCACACTCGGTCTAAAATGGCCCTAGGTCTAAATACGCTCTAGGTACACAATATACTATTACAACACACTTTTCGTTAATGTGGTGAAACATTTCTGCAAGCAAAAATGTAGTTTGCACAACCATACATGAGCAACGAATATGGGTTATGTTTACGCTCTATCGGCACACACAAATATGTTCAAAAGCAGATTTCTTGCGTATAAATGGTTATTGTATTAATTAAAGTTGTTTTGTAATATTGTAATATGGTGACGACGTTTTGTACTTCAAATTACTAATATACATTATTTTTTCTTACCATAAACATTATCTTTTCTTAGCACCTTCGAGCAAGAAAAAGTAATGAATGTTTGCAAATCACATGATGTACTTTTTAAAGCATTATTGCAGTCTTATTACTGACGAAAAGAGTTTAACACTTAAATATTATAAAAAGTTTATAATCTAATATTTAAATAAAAATTATTTCAATGTTATTTTTGTATATCTATTTATGTGTATATCGCTTTTAAATGACATAAAGCACACGAATAGGGACGGCGGCGCAAATCGGGACAAGTATCATAGTATTTTTTGACGCGACGTGAGTGGCCACACCTACCGAAATAGTAGTTCGAATAATAATAATTATTATTTTTATAATAATAATACCTAATAATAAATAATGATAATAATAAACATGGAAATTCGTAAAATATCTTACTTAATATGCGAAATAACCTCTTCTTTATGTTCACTAATAAAGTTTTTTAATTCTCGAATCTTTCCTGAATCAGCATTCTTTTTAAAAAGTTGTTTGTAAATTATTTTTACAAAACTTGACGGTAATTGATGGTTTCTTGAATAGTCATCCTTCAAAGCGTTTATCAGCTTCTGGTATGCTTTGGGGTTATCTAGTAAACGAAATATCGTCGATTTATTGGACTTTTTTTTGCATAAATTATAATATATAATATAATACAAATTTAATAAAAAATACACAATGCTTAATACAAAATACAATACAAAATATAAAAAATATACAAAAAGAAGATAAATGTGAGAACTTTGGAGGTTGAAAAAGGTCTCGTGATTTTTCTGTTGTTTACACGCAAGTCATCTCTAAGCGCGCTTTGCGTGCTGTAATTTTAGCGAAATTTTCTACTACTTTTGTTTTTGAAACCTAGCAATCCATTACTCACACCAACTAAATCACGAATAAATTGATATCATAACATATGCATCATTTTTTTAAGATACTAGCATAATTCAAACGCGCTTCGTGCGTACTATTTTGTTTTCGTGGTTAAGTTAGATACATGTTTAAAGCAAAAAGTCAAATTAATGTTTTTATTTTATTTTAATTATATTTAGAAATTCTATAAAAACTTGAGTTCCAAAATTCAAATCTAACACATTTTTAATTCTAAAAAAATTGGAATATTCGCGCTTTTTTCAAATAAACCAATCACATCGCGTCTTTAAATGAGCCACTACTTCCGGCTATCATTATTTTAAGAGGGGAAAAAAAGCATCTGCATCAGCCTCTACGTTCATCGCTTAATGTGGGGTTTTTTTTGCAGTAAACGCGCCTCTCAGGAACAAATATTCTCCCAAAAGCAGTAATTACCCGCGGAAAAAAATTTACTTTTGTATTGGGTTGCTTATAGTATTTTATTCCACTCTAGAGCGTGGGCTTCTTGGTACAGGAAGTTTCTGGCTGATTTCGCGACGATCGCTCAGCCGCTGACGTCCTTAACTAAGAAGGATCGAAGTTACGAAGGGACTTTTGAGAAAGTCAAAGCGCTGATCGCCACAGCGTCTGTGACCCTCATTCGATGCGCAGTTCGTCGTCCTCACGAACGTGAGCGACACTGCCATCGGTGCAGTCCTCCTACAGGTAATCGGACGACAAGAGCGCGTGTTTGAGTTCGTGAGCCGCACGTTATCGTCAGCTGAGTGCAACTATAACGCGACGGAGAGAGAGTGCCTGGCAGTGTTCTGGGCGATCGGAAAGTTCCATTGTTATGTCTTGGCCCTATGCTGTTGTCTATATCGATAACTTCGATTAGAACGGAATATGGTGCAGAAATATGCGGTGGCTGTTGGTCCCTCTAGTCCTTGTTGCTCCCAGTTCTTCTTGGTTCTTCTCACTTGATCGTATTTTGATTTATCACTAGATTTCGAAATTTTCGCGCACGAAAATTACTTTGCTTAAATTCGTATTTAGAAAAAAATTAACAAGTCGAACCCTCCGATCAATCAGCGCATAACCCACACAGTTACTCCAAACTTATTAACTACATACATTATAAGTATAACTTCGCTTACATTATTCATTTATAAAAATACTAGGGAATACAGAAAATACAAAATATTGAATTTTATTATAATATGGAATCGGTTACAGTCAACAGGAGTGTCGACGTTCGTAATTATTCTCGAATTCGGCTTGAGAAACACTGCTTACTCCTTCACACGTAACACATGCACGGATAAAATATTCCCATAAGAAAGTAAAATTCTCGTTAATTGAGAAACAAGAGACTTTTCGATTACTTTTTACAATAGTTTTCCATATTAATTTTAAGCTGAATTGATGGGAAGACGATTGCGCACAACAGCGGCGTTGTGCAATGCGTGCGTTATGATAGCATTAAAATATTGTTTAGAAACTAACACTTAAAATAACATTGCAAATAATAATATATACTTGAAACATAAGTAAATACACATCTCCATAAAACCTAAATTTTGTGCGTAATAGGAACGATAAAATTTTCATACACAACAGCGGAAAAATTATCAAAATGATCACATGGCCCACAGTTACAGTATAAATATACAGTTATTTTTACCGCGAATTTTACGATTATTTTTGTAAGAAAATTCTAATATTCTATCAGTGTGATAATGAGAAAATAGTGTACAAATAATATGTTAATATAGTCTACGACGCATTGGTTATACTAATAAGAGTATGACTTAAACAAGAATTTAAAACTAATAATCTTTAATTTACAAACCTCAAAAAGCTCATGTGGGCTGGCGCATCTTCATTCGGATACCTCCGATGATATTGTCGTGCCGCCTCTCGATAATTGTAGTTCGTTTGCACCAACACTTCAAACATACGGATGCGTCGTTCCGCCATTTTCGCGGTCTGACTGAAATTAGCAATTCTCGAAGAGCGTTTGCTGAAGTTTTGTTTGTTTTTTATTTTTATTTTTTTTTGTTTTAAAAATATAAAACGTTTGAACATTGCCATTATTGAGTTTGGAGGTCCTTGGCGAAATAAATGAGAGATGTTATGAGTAGAACTAGAATTATACTTTTTTTATACTTGTACATGAGCAGGAGCGCTCGGCCGCATGTGGCTACGAGATAGTCTTGGAATCGTCTAACTATGCGTGCGCGACTTACGCCTTGCTCGCGTACGCACTACTGTACAGTGCCGCTCAACCTGTACAATGGAGCTCAGCTAAATTTACTATTTCAACAACCATATTCACGAAAAAGAAATGAATTTTCTGTTGAAGAACTCACGAAATATCAGAATATTGTGATCTTCTTGATACATTGCAAAAAAGAAATTATATTGTTTGTTCAAGAAAATTGTTTAAAAGAATTATACATATTTGTATAAGGGAGACCAGGGCGAGTAGACGCACTTTTTACATTATAATATTTGTCTATTTCCTAATTTTTTTTTTTTTTTTGTTTTAAATCGAATATTGCTATTTAAAGCTGTTACCCTAAGTAGGGAAAAACGTACAGTTATACACTTATAATATTTGTTTGGAGATTATAATTAACATATCTCGCCGGCTGATGTTTAAATGAAATTTCAAAATCACATAAATGAAATGACATACAACGAGAAAACAAATCCTATCAGCGATAGAGGATTTTAAAATGCAAGCTGAAAAAGATAATTTACGTTCCCTGTGAAATAAATGGTTACAGCTCGGCTAGGAGCGTAAGAAGGTTGCAATTCCACTCGGGGCGTAAAACAGTTAGAACACGGCTCGGCGCGTAAAAAGGTTACAAGTTGGCTCTACGCGTAATAAGGTTTTCTCCACACGGCACGTAAGGTGCGTACTGTACGCCCTGCGGGCGAAACACAGCCTACGTATTTTACGCTCCTCGTGGAGAAAATTAGTATATGCGCCATGGGAGTAAAAGTAAAGAATCCCTCAGACATTCTTTACTTTTACTCCCTAGGTGCATAATCTACTATATAACTCGGCACGGCGCGTAAAAAGGTTACAACTCGACTCTTGGCTTAACCTCTTGACAGTCGATGACGGAAAAATCTGCAAAAAAGTGGTCACAACAGCTCATATTGTTGCTACAATTTTTGGCACACACGTGTTTTTTCACTCCGACTGCGTTAATGGGTTGTAAAGATTATAACTTAGCCGCTTCGTTTTTTCTTTGACGTTTTAGTTGCGAATCGCTGTCCAAATAGGAAGAATCTCTTTTTAATAGCTTTCGTACATCAGAATTCAATTATGTTTATTAAGTACGAAAATTATTTGTGAGGCCCTTATATTTAAACAGGAGTGTAAAAGAAGTTACATTATATTATTATTTACTATTGAAAATTCCCACACCTGCAATATCAAATTATTCTTAGCTGATGTAGTAATATAATATATTTCAATTTTGTTAGATAATATTTGTTTAGTTTTCTTTTATTTTTCATGCTATTGTGTGCGTAAAGTTGATACGTGAAAAGCAATTTTTCGGCCGCAAAACAGGTCGTAAAGTATGTACTTTACGTACATGTAAGACAAAATAGAATTTTTCTTCATATCATGTGTAAAGTACGACGACACGCATCGTTTTCGGTGAGTAAAGTTTAATTGCACACAAAGCGTGCGTAAAGCTTCGCATACATAGATTCATTTGTATTCTCAAATAATTTTATGTCTTCAATTATATCGTCATCATCTGAAGACTATTCTGTTGAATCGTCTCCTGATCTGCATTCCCTCTCCGAATATTCATCGTCTAATATGGTAGAGCGCTCGTCATCAGAATATATTAGATATTTATAGAAGATATTTTACAAAAAATGTATTAGATAAAAGAAAAATTCGAATAAAATAAAACGATAAACTAAGATGTTGCACACCTATTTTATGTTCAGTAATAGATTCTAAAACATTGCATCTATCGATTTCCACTTGATACTTACTTTGCAAGGAAATTTGTTCATTAGCGTCCTTTGTTTCATTTGAAACTTCTGTAAAAACGAGCACTATTATTTTATAAATAAACCTTAGGGGAAACATAAATAGCTGGAAAATAATATTATACTTAATTTGAAACAAAGTTAAATAATGAAGTTTGTACGTATTTAAATCGAATTCCAAGTAAATATTAATATCGAACGATAAAGACTGTAATTTAAGGTGAGCGCTCGGCGTGCGAGCGCGTAATAATTATCGTAATTGTCGCTAAAAAGTTCACTTTCAAATCCTTCAACGCAATTTATTAGATCCCAATGGCGCAAATAAACATACTTCAAATTTCGCCACCAACCGCACAAGAACTTTGCTCTTATTTATTTAATTAACGCGCTCATTTATCCTGTAATCGTGCATTTGAGCTTGCAGACAGAACTATGCGTGCCCGCGCTCGTGCGTGTATGAGTAGATACACAATTTGGTTACGCTTTTCGTGTTCCAAAAAAGGACAACAATCTTTTTAGAAGCACACCTATTGGACACGTTTTACCTCATATTATGTGAAAAAACGTTGAACAATCGAAAACCCGTGGGTGACATCCATTTTTTTTTATAACAAATTTTTCTTATCTGAATTTAACATGGGAAAAATGGACAAAAAGTCGTCAGTGATGATTAACCAATAGCAAGCTCTTAAAGTTCACAACAAATATTACCCAAAAAAGCAATTAAAGTAGAAGAGCTTAAATTTGATATGAGAATCGTTAAAATCGGCGATTTTTTCCGAATCCACGTAATTCAATGATTTTTGGTCATTTTTCGTGATTTTCAAATGCACCTAAGTTTGCGCCGAATTGGCAGATTTTAACGATTCTCATATAGAGGGATTTGGCGCTCGCGCGCCGCGCTGGGACAGTTGACATGAAACGCCTCATATACATGCATCAAATAATGTCCAAATACATAAGCGTATATATTATATAAATAGACTTACATAATTTAAAATGCAACTGCTGCATAAGAATCATCTTGGAGCTGCTCTCGAGCTTGTCTTCCCATAATGCGAGTCATTGGCTTCAGTCTTCTTCTCTGCAGATGGAAGTCTGAATTCGCATAATACTGGCGACACCTTGTAAGGAATAGAAGCCTCTCTTCCACCAAGAGCCGTCACCAGAAACAGTAAATCCAGTATTTGGTGGTGTTCACTTGACTTCTTCTTTCACTGCTGTGTCCATGAACTCTTGAGCCGCTTCTGCACAAATATTGCCAAGATTCTCATTGATTTTATCATAAGCAGAATGAGCAACGGGTGGTGATAAGTTCATGACTCCACAGAAAGTTGATAGTCCAGTGTGACCGTGGCGTGACCAAGTGCACGTTTCTTACCCTCGCCTTCGTCTCTGGTGACAATTTACATACGATCTGGGACATTCTTTACTTTTACTCCCAAAGTGCATAATATACTATATTTAGGTTTATAATAGTACATTATGTAACAAGGGAGAAAAGTCGCTCTTGATTCCCGCGGGTGGGTTCAGATCACCCGAGGGAATCATCGACTTTTCTCCCGAGTTATATATAGTACTTTATTCCCATATCAATTGTGGCCACTTTTAATATTAAGTGTATTATTTATTGATATTTGGCTGTTTATATGAAATTTACTTATCCTTTGCAAAAGCGGGAAATATGGCTATATTTCCCTCTTTTTGCGGGAAATATGGCCATATTTCCCTCTTTTGCAGAAAATATCGTAATATTTCCCGTAAACGTTAAATTTCTTGGAAGAGGGAAACAAATCTAACTCTTGTCCCGCTATTCGGGGAAAAAAGTGTCATCTTGGCCATTTTTGTTGAGATGGTAATAAATATATTAATGTAGATTTATTAAAAATTTACAAAATATATTTACAATCGGAAGAAAAAGGAAATACTGAAGATATACTGAAAAAATATTGAAGAAATACTGAATATTGGAGAAACACGAAATTACAGTGAAAAATCTATCTTAAAAAAAAATAGATATCGTTTTCGGATGAAAAGGAGCATGCTCTATAGATATTTTCCTATTAGAAAAACAAAAAAAAAATCGATTTTTTTTAAGAAAAAAGGTGTTTAGTCCCCTTAACCATCTGTTTAAACCATGAATACGTGTAATAACAGTTAGAAAATGAAATATAAATAATTACAATGAAATTACCAATACTAAACAAGAAAAAATTTAGATAAATAATAATTTCATCTATAATTAACTATGCCTGGATTTTAGTAAATTAAATATGTTATATGAAAATAAAGAGAGAAATTATTGAAAAATAAATGCATGATTAGA
>JAPYZO010016634.1:0-16551 GCA_030522905.1 Torymus flavipes | reverse complement strand
GTGTGTGTGTGTGTGTAAATGCTGATGGAACCGCGCGACACAATCGCTCTCGGCGCGCGACACGACGCCAAATTCATCATCCCCGGCGATCTGGCCGTGACACGACCTTTCGGGAGAGAGAGAGAGAGATGTGTTGTAGGAAAGCAGAAAAAAAGAAAAGAGAGGAGTCGTCACAGCTCAGCTGCGTAAAAAACCGGCAGCCTCAAAAAGTATATTATTGTCAAGACGCGGCGTGTAATTCGATGATTGCGAATTGTACTCGCACGCGCGTGCGTGTGTGTATGCATATACATATACTTACGTGTGTATCAGGCGAGAGCAGCTGATCCTGAGCCAGGCCGCGCACTGAAACAAAAGAGCCTATCAATCAATTCCGCGCTGCACAATTCGCGCAATGAGATCTGAGTGAATTGCATTAACCTACAGACATACATTAGACCTCTCTCGTTCACTCTCTTTCTCTCTCTCTTTCTGTCTCTCAGCTCTAGTTGTCTCCGTATGTACATGTACGAGTGCGCTTGTCATTCGAATAGTCGCGCGGCGGACGGAACGACAGTACCAACTCCTACTCATGCACTACCGCTGAGATTTGCTCGCGGCCCATTTTCTTCGACTCACCCTTGACATTCGTCACGCTCGCGAGAAAACTCGCTCGATATTAAAAAGCTCCCAGTTTATTTATATATATATATATATATACGTATATACAGGCTGTACTAATCCGCGTCGCTTTTTGCGCCTGCCGCGTGCGCGTGTCACGCGCACTCGGGGGATCATAAATTAGGAATTTGTCACTGCCGGCGCGACGCACGCACATGTCGCACTATAAAGAGACGCCCCGTAGTAGAAACAAAAACGGCGAAATCGTCAATTGCACGCCTTTTTTTCAATTTGTCAAATTCTGATCCCAGCAGTATATACATATATATCTTTAGCTTTTTCTCTCGCGCGACCATCTGTCCAATTATACTTTCAGCTCCTATGATTAAAGCCACTCTCGTCGCGCGAGTGCGCGCTTGTGATCTCCATAAATTCGATTCGCGCTGCCGGCGGCAACGACGGGGCTGTCTCTCTTTCTCTTTTTACGCGTCCCCCGGGCGATAAGGTTCCGTACGTATAGCGCTCGCTGCATTATGCATCGGCACGTCTATATCCCAGTAGTCGTAGTCACCGTCGTTGTCGTTGACTGCCAGCAGGCGCGAGGGTTATCTCCGCCGTGAGACTCGCTCGCTTTTGTATACCCCCATTGCCGCAGTTCGAGATTTATTTCGCTGCTGGAGTGTGTATGTGTGTGTGTGTGTATAATGCCACCCTCGTGTTATGATCGCTCCCGAGCGGGTGAGATTAGCGAGTTTTCAGCGCGACCTTCACGCAGTCTATCTGTGTGTGCGCCTGTGTGTGCGTGTGTGTGCGTGTGTGTGTGTGAGAGAGAGGAGAAAGAGATTAGGTGGGAAGCTTATATTGGGATGCAGAGTTGTGTTTTATCGGGGCACCGCTGGGACGATGCCTGTTCGAGTGATAAGATTTTAGGATTATTAAAAATATTTTATAGGCTGGACGGGGTCATTGACATTGTCTGTATTTTACATACGAGTGCGAGTGTTTTCTGGAATTAGTTTTTAATTTATCAATTTTCATTTGAATCTTGGATTCTTTCATTATTATAAACTTAATAAATTATTATAATTCGTGGAATCTTTGGAATATCTACTTTGAAATCATTCTAATTTAGTTGTAGTAGCAATGATACAATTATAGAAAAAGATTCAACTGACATCAACTGCTATAAAAAATTTATTATAAAATTATGCTCTGAAATACTACAATGAGATATTCCCGCATCAAATCACTTCGGCATCATAATTTTCAATTCCCATCTCACGTAATAAAGCCACTTCGCTTCACCCGCGCTTGATTCAAACGAGCAGCACTCACGTATATATACGCTGCTGGGTTCTCTCACACGTCCGGGCGTTTGTCGGATCCCCGAAAATGTCGCTCTCGCGCGTGCGAGGTTTAATTTCCAAGCTCTTCCACTTGGGGCCCTATCGTATATTTACCTTCTTAAACCCAAGCGAGGGAATGCGGGCCTTCGTTATATATCGGAGACGTCGCGCTTGGCACCCTTATATACGCGCATTGTCTCGTAAAACATTCGCACCCCCATGAGAGAGGCAGGCAGGCAGGCCCGCGGCGACGGAATTTACTTAACGATAAAGGAAGATTTAAGGATCATTATCTGCCAGGGATGAATTTATCTGTTGCGCGCACGCGGGCACGTCTTGCGAGATAATTTCGCGAGATCCGATCGCTCTCTCTCGCGCAAATATTTGACGCGATAACGCGAGAGACGTGTACGTGTGTGCAGATACGAGATAGACCTAACGAACGGACGGGAAAGTCAAAAAAGTAACGAGCTGAGCGAGCGCGCCATAAGGGGGTGAAAAGTTTTATAGATCCAGCGGTCTGGTACAACGCTAGAACACCCTTCGCGCGAACGCGTGTATACACGTCGCTCTTCGTTTAGCCTTCTTCGCTGTGAAATTTAATTAAAATAGCTGGAATTCCGCGGGCCCTTAAGAATTTCCTCATATAGTCCTACTCCGCGGTGCGAAAGACACGTAAGTAATCGCGCGCGTAATTCCGCGGCGCAGCTGGAATAATGAGCGCTCTTATTATAATCCCCCATCGTCAAGAACCAAAAAAAAAAGAAAGCACTAGAAGAAGCAAAACAGAGCGAACGAGACACTTTATTTTTTTAAAAGGGCCTCTCTACCGCCGCCGCTGGCAAAGATAGTCTCTGCAGCACGCTCTGTGACGTCCCGCGCTTGCTTGCCGCTTGCTACGCGCATATAATCAGCGGTTAACAGGTTTTATGAACCTGTAACGTGGACGACGGAAGCCGCACTCAACCAACGCGGCTCCGGACCAATTTGCCGAAGCTCGCCGCTGCTTTACTCGCTCAATCTCGCTCGTTCGTTCGCTCGTTCGCTCGCTCGCTCGTTCTTTTTTTTTCTTCTTATCGCGCGTGCGTAGCTCTCTCACTCTCTGTCCCACCATGCATTTTTAAGCACTTCATTTTATCTTTCGTACGGTGCTGCCGAGCTGCTACAACGGCGACGACGGCGACGCATAAATTGATTAGTTGGGTCGGACGGCGACCGTGGATAGAAAAATCCTGGGAACGAGAGCCCCGACAAGAGGCCCGGAGAGCAGCAGCGACGAGCGTATAAGCGTACGAGAGAGAGATAGAGAGTATATAGCGAGCGAGCGAGCGAACGAGCGAGCCAATGAAAATAAAAAGGATGTCAGATTGCCGCGGCGTCGGAAGTTACGGATTAAGTTAGGAAGTAGACAGTTAGCGTCGCTCGGCAGAGACAAAAAAAAAATGAGCCCTGCTTCACCGCCTGTATATCTCGCTGATTCACGCGTTAAAACGCAATCCCATTTGCTCGGCCGCGCACAATCCATTTCTCTCCTCTTCGCCAGCTATAGCGTTCATCAATTCCTTTGCGCGTCGGGAAAACAAAGACTATTACTATACACATACATACCGCACCTCGCACACGGCAGTAGCCTAACGAGTATTCCTGATGCGTGTACACACTTACACAACACATACTCGTTCGGCGAACAAAGCGCGGGCGCGCTAATGACGGACGGGCTGACGGGCGCACGTGGTGTACAGCCGCCGAGAAAGTTTTACGCGGCGTCGTCGGTCATCGCTCGCGTGCGCCGAACACGTGGCTGGCGCGCGAGAGAGTTATATACGTGTGCGGGTGCGAGAGCGACGCGAGCGCGGGACCTTGACCCCCGGCCCGCGCCCGTCGCGAGTTCATTCGGCCGCTTTCGCGAATAAGCGCGCGAAACGAGAGAGAAAGAGGGAAGGGAGAAATGCGCGTAGCGTGAGCGCGGTCGCGTGGCCGCGGCGGCGGCGGCGGTTATATATATACATATACGTGTGTTCAGCTCTCTGTTGTTATATACGCGCGCGCACGCGCTTTGTTGGCCGCGAGCGGGCTGGAAATGGAGTTTTCTGCGGTGAACGAAGTTTCGTTTGTAGTCTATATACTCTGTCTGATGGGTTCTCTGTGTAGTCGATCGGACGAGCGTTACTCATCGTTTTCACGTTCATTTCTCTCGTCTATAATTAAACCCCCGTATAACCTATTACACTTCTCGGAGCAGCAGTTTTAATTACTCTGCATCAACCGCATGAGGTGTGTAAATTCAGTATATACGGGGCTCCGAAACACATAGTGGAGCACGAAAATCCGTCGATTATAATGCGCTCACGGGCGTCGTCGTCGCCCTCGGCTGCAAGATGCTTCCGAGTGCTTGCACACACATAGCACAGCTTGCCAGCTGTTGTGTATACCACCACCTTCTCTCCCTCAAATCCCTGAATCTCTCATTCTCTCCGTCTTTCTCTCTCCCTCCTATACACTCCCGGCAGAAAACCGTCCCGTACGCGGGCGCGCGTTCGCGACCCGGGCCGCTTTCTCGCTCCCCTATATACGCTATCCACACGTCGCGTCATCGAGAGAGAACACCACGGGGCGTTGCACGAGACAGACAGGCAGGCAGGCAGCGACACTTTGCCCCGTAGACGTCGATCCTCGCGTGATTACGGGCCAATTAACGATAGGCGCTGGCTGTACACGCGGGGTCGGACCCTCGTGCTCAGCTCCCTCCTGTTTTTGGTGTGTTCGCTCGCCCCGCACGCTTGCGCGATCCCTCAGAGAAGAGAGTGAGAAGGGAGTACGGCAAGCGCGATAAAATGTAAACCAGCAGAGACTGCTCGGGCCGGCGCCAAAGGGACCCTCACCCTCTCTCTCTCTCTCTTTCTCTCTGCGGACGAGTGTGGCGGCACGGGGCTCCCGAGCCCGAGAGAGGTGCAAGGGCGCTAAGCGTTATGACGGTTGTTGCTCGGGGTCAGGGTCACGGTCGCTCGTTCGCTCTGTCTTCGTCTCTTTTCCGATGTGGGTTAGAGAGAGGAAAATCCTCCCGCGAGCGGGACCCTTCCCCTCTGCCGCGCCTCGTTTACCCGACTGACGCGTTACGCGTATATATATAAGCGCACGATTTCGGCTGTGTTTATACGCTCCATTTGTACAGTGCACAGCTTCTCTCTCGGTCCACGGGTCTTTGTTTCCAATCGATCGCAACGAAATTACATACATACACGAGGGGGTGTGCATATATATACAAATTCGCGTGGGCTATAAAAAAATTTCAATTACGTCTCGGATTTCGCGCACGAGCTGACACAAATAGCGGGCGCGCATATAGAATTCCTCCCGTGCGCTTGCAGGAGCCACATAGCTCTCTCTCTCTCTCTCTCGCTCCAGTCAAAGGAACACAAAGTGCAAAGCCGTTAAACGATCGCTTTCTTCTCCGTTCCTTCGCTCCTTCTTCTCCCTCGCACGCGTGCGTGGGGTTCTTAAATATCGGGTGAGTGAGAGAGAGAACTCGCTCGCCGACTCGTTGCATAAGAGCCATGATACGGGCGACTGCTACCGGCTCGTGCCACGCGCGCGCGAGATTTCGAATCTCGTGGGAGAGAGGGAGAGAGAGAGAGAGGCCGAAAACACAAGTGAGCAAGAAGGGGGAAGAGAGAGATCGTCGACACGGTGACTCGGAGGGGTTTGGAAAAAAGGGGAGAGGGGGGAGACCCTCGTGCCTAATTATGTGGAAGCGTGCCACACCCTCGCGCATACACCCGACGGGGAGAGAAAGAGAGAAAGATTGTGCCGACGTCCTCGAAACACCTGGTGGTCTAGACGGTTTCACGCAGAGAAGATGATGCCTCCTCACCTCTTCTTCTTCTTCTTCTTCTTCTGCTTCGTCGTCTGGTTTGCACGAACGTATATAGCCGGCAGCATCCACTTCCGCGTGAGCCTCTCGTATTTGGCCCTGAACCTCTTGAGAAAGCCGACTGGATACTCGTGGTCTTGAACTTCAAAGTTTCGGCGCCGAGGGTACATAGAGTGGAATTCGTGCAACTATACGTCGCTGATAAGATAAGGTGTCTCTCCTCTCGTATCGACGTGCGAGCATAACGACGCAGAAGATAAAATGCGTATACATAGTGTCTTGGAAACGTTATTTATGTTTCGTGAGAGATTAATTTTAAAGCAGGGAGATAACAACGTGTTCGGAGCATATATAAATTGCAAACTTTAATTAGCTGTCTCTCGCGCGTGCTGGTTCTCGAAAACTCGAAGAACCCGGGCAAAATGCGTTACGAAATATGATGAGTAACCGACACCATCAGCCCGAAAAGAATGGAGGAGAGAAAAAAAAGAAACCAGGCCGCGTCGCCGACGCCTCCTCCTACTCTCTCGATGAAATTACTATACCCGATCATCGTAAAACCACTCTTGGCGAAAAAAAGTCCGCCGGGGAACAATCATCGGCCTTCGACCCTCCCAACCTCCTCACTCCCTCTATATATACCCGCGAGATGAAAGGCGGTCGGCACATACACAGCACCGCCGAAAACTGACCTAGACCGTGAAAAAAAAAACAACAACACAACTCATCGCTCTCTTTCTCCCTCACTCTCTGGTCATTCCATCGCACGCGAACAGGGGGGGCGTCGTATCGCGCCATATATACTCCCCCAATATCGTATTAAGATATCAAATGGCCGCTACGCGTCCCCTCCTCTCCCGCGTGTACTCGCACATTGTGACACGCGCTACCCTTTTTTTTGTCATGCTACCGCCTCGAAGGAGACCGATATATGTATAACGCGTGAGAGAATGAGGGACTATACGTATACTCTACTACACGATCGAATCGTGGCACGGAGGGGCGAGCGAGCTAGTAGTAGTATACGCCGCCGGGCGAGGGCATGAATGAAATCCCTCCCGGAGGGTCTCTCGCCGCCCCCGCGCTAGCGAGCGAGCGTATATAGGCCGGCGGGGGTGTCTGACCCTCCGAAATCCTGCCTCTCGCTCGCGTGTGTATAGGACACGATACTACTGCTGGTTGAGCAGAGAGGCCGCAAAACAATAACACGTCCACGTGGAGAGAGAGGGAGAGAGCCCACGTGCGTCGAGCTCCACGCGACGAGGCTGTTGATTTCTTTATATATATATACGCGGAGAGGCCGGCGTGGTTGTGTACTGGACTTGTAAACAGTCTTGCGGATGTGGATGGTATACGGTGAGATACGATAAACAGCGATCCCTTTAAGGTTTAAGATTGGAGCATGGCTTCTTTTTTTTCGAAAAATATTAGTTTTCGGGTTTAAATTTATCGCTGTTTTTTCTCGCTGCGTTTCGTGAAAGTAAACACCCGGTTATCGGAAGTTATAACTTATCTCGTGATCTGTTTTAAGTATAGAGCGCGTGTATATCACAAGCTGCTTAAGAAACTATATCGTTATTCAAATTTATATATAATAAAAAATACTCGAAAAACGCTATTATATAGCCGCACGCGAGGTAATTAAAACTTCGAACGTACGTATAATTTTCGTAGACGCACGCTGATCGCGAAAGCAACGACCGACCGCAGTCTAATTTGCCGGATAGTCTCTCTCTACCTCGGCGAACTCTTCCGGCCGCGTAAACACCTGTCGATTAGCGTGTGCTCGAGCCTTCGTTCTCTCTCACACACTACACCACCTCTTTCTCACACGTATACATATACATATACATGTACGGACTGCCGTGCGCGATGCGTATCAATCCGTGGCGAATGACTCAACTCGACTCGCGCTACTACTTTTCCCGGGCGGCACATCTGCCTCTGCGCGCGCGCGATTTTGCGCAAAAAATCAAACTCGCCGGTATATAACGGTAAGTTAGCGAATTCGAGCGAAAATAAAGGCGCGGGCAGATGCGTTTTTTGGTGTTTATTTACGCAGTGTCATGTCGTTATAAGAAACCTTTTCATCGTAGCGACGATGATGACGGAAGTATGGTGGTGGTAGCAGCGGCTATCGGGTGGTTGAGATATTTTCCCCGGCATGTTGTGCGAGAGATTGGGCTGTAAGGCAAAGAGAGCGCCTTTGCGGTGGCAGAGCCGATGAATTATGTACGGCCGGGTTATCGGGTTCTAGAGTTATCTGGAATTTCGAGTGGCTCCGAGGCATATAAGAGTGTATAATGTATACGTTCTCCGAAAATGCTGTCTGTTCGGTTTTACGTAATTTAATATCGTGTGTAACATATGTTTCACGTATAAAGCACACTTTGTCAACAACAAAGTTACTTCCAAGTATATATTTTAAAAATTAAATCCGAAATCCCGCGAAAAAAGGAAAAAATTTGCCAACGTTTTGAAATCTCGTAGAATTACCCAACGAAGCCAACGACTCCTTTACTCCGGGCGGCCGTTTACGGAAGTCCGCAGGGGGTTGGTAGGTCGCCTCGTCTCTCGTGTCTCTCTCCTCCGCGCAGCTTGTTTTGGTACAATAATAAAACCTCACCCCCTCGCTCGCGTATATATCCCTCTTCAAGGGCCGCGACAAAACGACGGCTGCTTCTTGGCCGGGACTTCTAAGGAAAATGCCGTCACGTACTCCTTCTTATACGGAGAAAGAACGTGAACGAGAGCGTCGCGATAAAACTGTCGGCGGAGGAAAAAAATGAATCGTGGCTTCGATTCGCCATAATCGGATTTAGGACTTCCGCGCTCTACCCAGCGTATATGTATGTTTATCCGATCGGAGTTTATCTATCCGCGCAAAATGGGGAAAAACACGCGTGTGTGTACTTATATGTGTGTCCTGGCGACATAAAGAAAATTAGAAAAAGGAGTATAGAACGCGTAGACGGAACATGTTTTTTTTTTCCTAGAGCTCCCGCGTGGCGTGTGTAATAGTCGTAAAGCTGAGTTTCGAGAACGCCCGGTGGCCAGTAGCAATTGCAGCGGCGCCCTTTGTACGTTTACATGGTTGCGCCGTCTAGAATTTTCGAAAGCTTGCGCTAACACGCGCGTAGGCGAACGTAACCGAGAGAAAAAAGTGTATATACACGCGTTTCACGCGCAAGACCTCGGAATGGGAAAAAGCGTGCATCCTGGCTTGGCCTCGTACACATACATACACGTTCACATGCAGCGAGCTAGCGCGCAGGGACGCCCTTATGTCACGGGGTTGGAACGAGCCAGCTGCAAGGCGCCCAAGCGAGACCGCGCGCGAGCGCGCCGAAGAACGCGTACTCGGAAACGTTGTAAAAATAATTATTAAAGCCGTTAGCCCAGGCGGCTTCGCGAGAGGAGAGAACGCGCGCGCGCGCGAGTGCCGACTGTTTAACGACGAGGCACAGGAAAAAAGGAAATGCAGTTGTAGTGTTTCTTCTTTTTTTTTTCTTCTTTTTTTTTTATACGTTTGTTTTGCGGAAAAAAAGGCCCTTTGCAAATTATTGGTATAAAAATGGCGCGTTTAGCGAGCGTGTATACGAGCTTTCGTGGAGAATGCGGTGGTGGTGGTGGTCAAGGTAGTGTATAATTTACTGTGTACTATAGGGCTGGTTCGGAGGGTATTGTGTTTTGGGAAAAAAATTTTAGTTCGCGATATAGTCGATAAGAATCAACTGCGGCATTACTACTAAATTATTGTATTTTTGTTTTTTTTGTAATAAAAATGTTTCGGATCCGTCGTAATGCATGTTTGCAGTTTTTCGAAAGTAAAAATGTTCTTGCATTCAAAGTTTAGAAACTTTTACTTCTGAGTTTCTTAACGACATACAAAAGACCAAACAAAAATGCATAATGAACTCATTCAAAAGACATTTCGAAATTACTTCTTCGTAGAACGAAAAAAAACTTGCGAAAACATTCTACAAGCAAAAACTACCGACTTCCCCACGTAATTTGTTACACAGACCATAGTAACCAGTCTACACCGCGTGAGACCCAAAAATCGATCGATAAAACTCATTTCGCGAGCGCACAAAAGCGAGCCACAGGCTAGTAATTTCGTCCTGCTCGCCCGCTGCTGCTGCCACGCAGGAAGCAGAATATACTTGCCGACCGTAATAGTACCTAGTATAGCGCAACGCGACGCTTAGTAGTGCACATGCGCGTACGGCGCGACTGCGTGTGCTCCTGTATCAAAGAAAAATGATGTACACCGAGCGCGCGTCTGTAACGAATGAGCCGAGAACGACGACGCCCGGCGCGCGCGCGCAGTCATCAATTCTGATCGTCGATGCGGGGATAATTCGAAATTATTATTCTTTCGCGTCGTGCGAGCGCGTCGCGCTCGAAATTCCCGGCGTAAAATCGATTCGATGCAATCCAGCTTCACATGCATGTGTACATGTGTGCGTCACTTTCGCTCTCACTCTCACTCTCTCTCAAAATTCGATCTTTCACGAGAACCGTCTCCTATTATATGCAGCTTAGCTAGCGCTACAGGAGTGCAGACTATGTATACATATATTTTTTTCCCGCCCGTCGTTTCGTTTGGACGGTAAAATATATATCCCCGGTGTTTGTTTACACGCAGTCACAGTGTGCGAGCGAGCTGACCGTTGTCCCCTTATTTATTTCACGATAGAAACGTATAGAGTGTAATTTCGCTTTTATTTCCATTGTTTCCGGTTAGAATATAACTTGCAAATGAGAGTGGAAGATTTTTCACTTAGATACGGTAAAATAACTCTCTCTCTCGCTCCTACTTGTTCGTGAGTGGGTGCTGCTACACTTATATACATACACACTCGCGTACTTTGTTTTTGGTATGTATAAATAATACACACGGCGGCGGCGCACGAGGAAACGTTTCAATCGCGGCGAGCCGGTAAAACAATAAAAATCGTGATTTAGCTGCTCGCGATCCGATCAACGAGTTAACAAATAATTTATCGCTCGGATAAATTGCCGGCGCGTTATTCCCATGAAATATGCTTAAGTAAACGCGATCGATCGATACTACCGCGGCGCTCGGTATACAAAAAAAAACCTTCATTTTTCCAAACACCTTCCTCTGACCGGTTCTCTCTCTCTCTCTCCCTCATTTTTAATATCTCGAAAATTGCTCGCCGCATTATTTCTGCAATTATTCAATCATTTCGCGAGCGCGCACGAGCCCATAAAACCCTCTCACGTTCAAATTACGGCTCGTGCGCGCACGGCGGGCAAAACAACGAGAGACGATAAAGGACGCTCACCTCTCGTCTCCGCTAACCAGTTCGTCTCGCGTGCTTTTTTTCCCGACCGCCGAAATTCCAATTGCAGCGCGATCGGCGCGAGCGAGAAAACAACCTGTCCCTTTTTTCCTCAATCGGCTATACAACCGCCGCCAGTGTATATAGGCACTTTCTAATGGGAGCAACGGCTCTTTGCGTCCGCCGGCCATCTGTCGTATATAGTGCACGCATTTATATACATGTACACATACACACATGTACCTATAGAGGCGGCCGCGAACGCGAGCACGCGTATCGTGAATTGGTTTGTCAAAATTAAAGTCAGCTGAGCGAGCGAGAAAGAGAACGCACTGCAAGTAGACAGAGAGATATCGGCGAGTATCTGCAGGCCACGTTCCCAGCTGTTCCGCGCAAACCGTCGTCTTTGACCTCCGTACGTTCAGAGCGTGGAACAATAGCCAATGTCTTCTCCGATGCGTGAGTACGTATGGATAGGCGTTTCATCGACATTAGCACGCGCTCGCTCGATCTATCCTCATCGGGATTTTCGCTCGCTTTCTTCTTCTCTATTCTTCTGTTCGATTCGCCAGGGCGAGCTTCGATTGACGATCGTGCGGCTCTAGCCCGTGTAAATCCTCGCGAGAGAGAGAGAGGAGGGTTGTATAGATGCCGACGGTTGACGGCTGTCTTCTTGAATAAGCTCGTACTGCACGTACGCCGGCTGTGCGCTCATCGGCTTTATAGTTTCGTGTACTCTTTATCACGTTTGCCGAAATAGGGAGACCGAGATCGTACCTAGTACACGGGGCTCTCAAAAGAATTCGCGAATAATGGAAGAATATCTCTATATGTGTTTATTTGTATCTATCGATTCGCGCGATTCGTCACAGCGAAATCCACGATTCACGAGAAATTTTTCTCACGTCTCGATTTACAGTGATGCTGCGCGATTTCGCTGCTCGTCATCACAAAGGGGCGCGATCTGGCAATGAAAAGCGCAACGCGATCATTCTCACTCACCGAAAAACGCCGCGTACATTATATATATATCGCTCCATATAGCTGTTCGGCAGCTGCGCTGCGTTAGGTTACGCGTCGACATAAGGCGGCAAAGTTGAGTGCTACTTTTAAAAAATGACTCAGCTGCCGTTCGTCGCTCTATAACTTACCACCGCCGCCACGCCGTCGCCATCGTGGAAATGAACAAACTCGCCATTAAACTAACACGTCTCCTTACGCCGCCGCACCTGATTTCCCATAGCCGTCAAGCATTTATGTATATACGCGCGAATATAGTTTATATCGTCGTTGCGATCCATCAAGCTTACCTTCGTGGAACTCACGCACCCGTTTGTTCACCGACGGGGTATCTGTATTTGTTGCTTTAGCCGACGTTTCTTACTGCAGGGCTGTACTTTGTTTGATTATGATTTTTAATTTTCCCTGGGCAGCAGCCGGCGCTGTAACGCTGCTGCACTCGTCAGATTTTGTGTAGACTAAACATAATATGCGCAGCGAGCGAGCGAACGCAGGGGTTTCCAAATAACGAAGGAAAGGAAACAGTAGCAGTCGTGTTATTTGTTTAAAGCGCAGCAGCAGCTCTCGAGAAGTCCTGTATTTTCTTCAGAATTAAGAGATGGAATCACGAGAGGAGCAGCGACACACGCACGCTCCCGAAACGGAAGCTAAGTTTTTCGGCGCCAGAAAAAACATTTCCTTAAATAGAAGTGCGCGCGAGCTGCATGCGCGCAGGGCTTTTGAGATTTACGATCTGCATCACGAGCTTAAGAGAGAAAGAGCGAGAGAATGAGGTGCAGTTGAGTCGAGAAGGGCTCGAGTGGAAAAATGGTTCTCATTAAGTTTCAATTTATTTTGGATGTATTTTTGGAACCGTATAGCTCGACAAATTCATGCCCTTTTACAGTTGAAACAAATTCTAAAAATTATAATTGCAAATATACATTGCTCCTTGTCGAGTCACCGTAATTGCGTTACAAATTTCTTCTCATCACAAACAAAATATTTTACGAGCGCAGAGCACTGTCAGGACTAATCTTTTCGCCATCAGCATCGTAATTGTTTATATAAGAGAGCATTAGGACTACTTAACCGCTCGCGCGACAGAAACATAAGCGCGTGCGCGTATGGGCCAATTTGGCTCTCTTCTTCCTCTCTCTCTCTCTCTTATACTCGTCGCCGTCGTAAACACGCTTATTGATCAGATAACGGCGCAATAAAGCCTCCGCTTTATCAAGTGCGTGTGTGTTGCTCACACCGGCACGCACATGCGCGAAAAAAACCCCGCGAATTAAGCCGTCCGATCGCATTAGCGCTCGAACCTGTCGTAAAATTCATAAAACGGCAATTAATCGCGCGCTTGCTGAGCCTCCGCGTCAAGGATAGATAGGAGAGGAAGATTTCAAAGTGTACAACGAGAGAGTGAGAGAAAGGAGAACCTAATTGCGAGCGGGAGTTTATCGGGGTCCGCGCATCTGCCGGCGCACGCGAAAAGCGAGAAACGTATTCACGCCGCCGCCGCGTGACAGCTGCCGTTCGCTGCTGCTGCAGTATAACCGCGCGTGCTTCTAATTGCTCGCGCACCAGCTCAGTGTCGTGCGTATATGCCGCACTACTGTACGCGAAAAGCGCTTATTACAGCCGATACATCGGCGACGACCTCGCTCTTTCTCTCGCCATATATATACACACACAACAACGAGTAGTATATAAACCCTTTTCCCTTTTCCATACAATTTTATTTTATATATATATCGGCGTCGCGTACATTTGCATCCGCCGGCGCGAGCGAGCGGAAACTCCATAGCGCGACAGCACGCCGAATATAAAAAGAGGAAGAACGAGGAGCGAACAAAGGTCTCTGTGTGCGTGCGTGTGTCGCAACGAGGATTTTTCAGTGTTTCTGCGCAGATCCCGACACCGCGATAAAGGTGTGTGCTCGCGAGCGCTTTAAGCAGGCGCGGCACGCGTTTCGGAAGCGCTTTTTTAAATAATTCATAGAGTCTCGCGCGCGCACGCGAGAGAGAGAGAGAGAGAGAGAGAGCCGAAAATTAAAGCGCACCGCGGCGCGCGCGCTTCGTCTTTGTATTCCGATCAGCTGGTTAAATTCACCTCCGGGAATCGAAAGAACTCTCGGCTCCACCTTCGAGCCGATCCCGAATTTATCGCGCGGGTGCAACGCGTGCGGGGATTTTATGCGCCGAGGCAGGAATTTATTCTCGATCCGAGAATCTTCTCGCACATATAGTCGTTTGTTTCGTCCTGTGTGTATACAGCGCTGTGGATTCGATTCCGATAAATCTTTGTCCCGAGATGTATCTGATTCCGAAGAAAAGCAGCAGTGGTTGCCAGTGGGATTTAGATAAAATTCAGCGTGTATACATAATTATTCTGGACTAATTAAAATCAACTTACAACGCTGTATCGTACGCTATATACTTTTTCACCTAATTAACGCAGGGCGATGTGCAGATGCTCTTTGCTAAACCTATATACGCGAGTCTGCACCCTTCCGAGAGCCAGCGCAGGAAAAAAAACGTCCGCGATCCCGGCTCTGAAAGCTCCGGAATCGCAGGCAGTCTCGAAATAGCCTACATTATCGCTCTTCTCAACTCGATCGCGCGCACATACACACGTACACACGGGGAATTTCGTCCCCTCGCGCACTTTCACAGGTTAACACGTTCTTTCATTCTCTCTCTCACCCTACGAAAAAGAGCCTTCACGCTTTCCTCCATTAATTACGCCCTCATTCGCACGTTCGCCCCTCGCTGCAACAGCAGCGGTGCATCGCCGATATTGACATTTGCCTTGTGTATGTGTGTGTGTACGTACGTGTCTGTATGTCCCTCCTCTACGCGTGCTATACTGCTGCGGCAGCATCAGCAGCTTCCCCAAAGAGTGCGTTGAGTAGCGCGGCGAAAAGTGAGAGAGGCCCGCTGGCGCTTGCGAAAGGTGTGCACGGAGGAGAGCGGAAAAACAAAGCCGAGGGAAGAAGAAGAAGGTGGTAGGGAGGTGAGTGAGAGGTGTGTGACACCCCTGTCTGTCGAGCGTGTACTTATTGACTACGCGTCTCTGTATACATATGCATGCTCAACACACACACACACGCATGGGCTAAGTAGTATAGTCGCCGTGTAAGACAGGTAGCTGGGTGGGTAGGTAGGTAGGTTGGTAGGTAGGTAGGTCGTTGCGCCGTGTGTGCACGCAGCTACACAGCTACATTACCGCACTCTCGTCATCCGCGAAAGCCAGGAGAGAGAGATGTTCTCCGCACTACACGCGTGCAGAGAAAGAGAGCTAAAGGGAATTAGACCGCGCGCCCGTTCACGCGAGAAACGCATCGTCGTCGCACAGCATCATCATCTCGCTCGCTAGCCCACCAGAGTGCATGTACGCACACCAGCGCATCGATTTTTCGACGCGTGTATAAGGCACGCGAGTGCAACCATAACGCTGTGCGTAATGCGTGTGTAGCGGCAGCGGCGATGGCTTACGCATGTCGCTTTTTTCTCTTTGAAAAATTCTCTTTTTCCCTCAAAATGTGGAGCAGTTTTATGTGCGTAAGAGCACCAGAGAGAGAGAGAGAGAGAGAGATGATACGGTATGTGGCAGTGGAGCGCGCCTGTGCGTGAGTAGAGAGAGGAATTCTTTGGGTCAGAAAATCGCGAGAGAGTGAGAGAGAGTAACGAACTTTATACTTACCCGGCGTGCAGAACAGAGGTTGACGCGTTGACGACGCCGCGAGCGCGGTGCGTGTGTATATTTATACGACTTACCCTGAAAAAGAGCACGAGAGCGTTAATCGAATGTGCGTGTGCGATTATAGAAAATATATAAGTTTGGTATTAATAACGTTGTTCAATGCTAATATGCTGGTGGTAAATTTATCATGCTTATACATTAATACAAGTTAAATAAGATAACAAATCCTCCCGTTCTTTATTAAAACAAATAGAAAACAGACCAAATATATATATCAAAATTATAAAATACTACAATACACAATATATTCTTGCCTAACACTTAACCATAAAACAAGCCACACTATAAAAATCGCCCCCTCAAACGCATCCCTCTCCAAAGCAAGTTCACGGAGCGCACCGTCAAAGCCGCGCGCCTCGCACGCATCGTTGATAAAGCAACTTCCTGCTGTACGAGCGCGCCATCCGTCGAGCGTACTCTGCAGCTCTTACCGTCGCTCGCTCGCTGCCGCGACGACAATGCAGATTCCTACAATTGCACCGGGGTGGTACGTTTCCCGGGTCGGTATTTCCCTTGCGTTGATACAGTTTTATTGCTTCGCATGATAAACGTGCGAGTGTTGCAGCGAACGCACTTTTGTGAATTTGAAATTATGTATTTTGAATAATCTTTTTTTTTATTATTTTTTTCTTGATGATTATTTTTTAGTTAAACAATG
>JAPYZO010016627.1:0-11259 GCA_030522905.1 Torymus flavipes | reverse complement strand
TTTCCTTTTATTCCTGTATGGCCCGGCAGCCAGAAAATGGTTAGTGGACGGCTTTCTGCCAGCCGATTCAGGGTCCGATAACAGTCGTACACTAGCCTCGAGGTGGTTGTGTACGCTCTAAGAGTCTCGATGGCGCTCCTACCCAGTTCAGCACCCCCACCAGTTCAGCTTGCAGTACCGTCGCGTACCGCCCCAGTGAAAAGGTGCATCTCCTTTCCTCCCTTCGGCGGTAGACTCCGGCACCTGTTCCCTCTACCCCTTTGGATCCATCTGTATACGAGATTTCACCGTTGGCTGGTAGCATCTCCCGGCCTGTTACCCAGTCAGATTTATCCGCCAGGCTTATCCGGTAGTTTCTATCGAACATAAATGCCTTGGTGATCTTATCGCGGGGCATCATGAAGACGCCTGCGGACTTCAAGACCTCTGGTATTATGCCCTGGAAGCTCTCCTTAGAGTCTTTTCTGACCCTGAGCAGTCCTTTTGCAGTAGCAGCAATGGTCAGGTGAATAGGCTGCAGGATGTAGGCTACATCCTGCAGCCCCTAGGGCGAGCGTTGGTATAGACCTTCCCGCTCCGGTGATGCACTGTAGTACCAAACCTCTCAACCTTCTCAGCTGTCTCTCTGCTGTTTTCACTTATGTTGCATCATACAGCCACTTCATCGCTGCTGGTTTTAGTCACCAGTTTCCACCCATGGCCCTTCGCAGTTGCCGCAGTGCTGCGGTGAATTTCCGACACTTCACCTCTAGGTGTTTCCCCCACGTAAGCTTACTGTCCATGGTGACTCCTATATATTTGTCCAGTCTACTAGCATTGTAGGCACTCCAAACCTCATCAGAGCATCGCTAATGACGCCTCTTGATGTATAATTGCATGACCCTTCTATGTCCATGAAGGCACCGACAGCAAAGCCTCCATTTTCCAACTGGGACTGAATTAGCTGTGTCGCCCTTTGCAGGGCTGTCTCCGTGGACATACCTGCCCTGTATGTGTGTTGACCTGCATGCAGGGTCTTGCCTCTTGAAGTCACATCTCTAATATATATGTCGATGAGTCTCTCAGAGGTTTTAAGCAAGAAGGAAGTCAAGCTTATCGGGCGGAAGTCCTTCGAAAAGGTATATCCGCTTTTTCTGGATTTGATGTGACCAAAACGTTGCATCTTGTCAAGCGGCGGGCACATGCACAGGCATAAGGCTCGCCCTGATCACTTTGATCAGGGGCCCAACTAGGACGTGCTCCACCTTCTTCAGGTGCACAGGGTATATCCCGTCTGGTCCAGGTGATTTATATGGTTTAAAGGAATGTATGGCCCATTTCATCCTCTCAGGGGTCACTATCTTGTTTGCCAGGTTGCGATTCTGGCGCCATATCGGCCCTCCTTTGACTTACTCACAAAAGGAGACCCATGTCGTCTGTTGGGCCTTCCTAATTTCTTCTCTGTATCGATCCCTTTCCCGGTTATATTCCTGCTAGCAGAGAGGGTCGTTCTGTTTCCTGGCTTTCCTAAGTCCTTTCCCCAAAAGTAGCCAGGCCTTTGTTCCACCATCTAATTTGGCCTCTGGGACTCAGTTTCGTAAGTTGGCAGTTGTTATGGTATGCATTCAGAATCTCGTCCATCAGCCCATTGGCGGCGGCCTCTAACGTTGGTACGTCGTCAATTACTTTACGGAAGTCCTTAAGGGATTCTGCGAGATCTGCTGAATAGTTTACCCAGTCCACGTCTCTAGGATTTCTTTTCCATTGGGTCTCAGACGTAACCGCCACTAGATCGAACCTGATCTGTTCGTGGTCTGATAGTGATGGTTTGTCCAACATCCTCAAATTAGCAATCCTGTCTGTAAGGTTATTGGTGCATAGGCTTATATCCAACACCTCCTCCCTTACAGCATTGCGGAAGGTTGGCGTGTTGCCAACATTTAGGATGTCTAGCTCCGTAGTGACCAGATATTCCACCAAGCGCTGTTCCCGCCGATTGGTGTCAGTGCTGCCCCACAGTTGATGGTGTGCATTTGCGTCACATCCTATCAATAAGGGCATCCGAAGCGCCTTGCAGTGATCCACTAGTCTCACTTCCGTTGGTGGCACATTCGTGTCCCGCCCCTCACCGTTTGGGAAGTATGTCGACGCTGTGGCCACTCTCCCGATGCTCCATCTCTGTCGTGACCACCATCAGATCTCCGCCATAGTTCCCATTGGGGCACGACATTGATCCTTTTTGCTACTATGCATGCTCTGGGCCTGATCGATGCTGCGTCCCTGAAACATAACATCCCTTCCAAACCCCTGATTGTGCCGTTTACCGTCCATAGTTCTTGGAGGTGATAGGCCTATGTGCACCGCGGCCAAGTTCTTTTGCAAGATAGCAGAGGCGCCCTTGCTGTGGTTTAAGGTAATCTGGATTATTGGCAGTGATGGTGGGGCCATTATGCCTTGTCCACTGCCATCGCCTCAACCTGTACCCCTTCCGGAGCCTCGCGAGACACCTTGTAGGTGACCCTACCTAGCTCCATCGAAGGCCTGTTATCAAGGGCCTCTAAGCTGTCCCTTCGGACAGTTGGAACACCAGAATATATTTCTCTTCGGTGTCCTGCCTTTACGAGTCTTTACTAAACAATGATGCTCTTACCGAGCGCCATCCGCTCATGTTCAGGGTTGGGTTGTAGGCCGTCGATCGGTTCATGACCTCGGCCAGCTCCTCCGGAGATTCCAGAAGCCAGGCCGTAGCCTTGTGCAACCTGTGGATAAGCTCTACCCCTCCTACCTTAATATTCGGGCCCCCGAATTCAAGGGTGACCACCTAGTAGCCACTCCTTTGACCTTTGGTCAGGGGCCACGAAGACGAAGACGCCCCCTTTCCCAAACGGTGTCTCGATTCTAGTCTTCTATTATGGGGGCGTCTTCTTAGCTAGTTCCATAAAACTGGTCCTGAAGCTGTTGAGAACCTGGGGCAGTAGTGTCTCGGGGTATTCTTCTGCCGTTGCTATCACGGTCAGGGGGTTCGTCTTCTGCTATCACGGTCAGGGGGTTCGTCTTCTGCGCAGCGGTAAGCCCCACCCCACCGGTAGCACCTTTTTGGAGTGCCACTGACGGGCCCTTGCCCTCCGCCGTCTTCCGACCGCCTCCCAGGGTTGGCCTGCGTTCCTCCTTGTGGACCGGGCTTCTAGAGCCCCAGCCCCCATGGGACGCACGGTCCGCCCTCCGTGGTCTTTTGTCGTCCCGGCGGGCCGAAGGCGGGGTATTATTCTCTCCCTTTTGCTTCTTCGGATCCTCCCGGGACTGAGCTTTTTATCTCTGACCGTATTATTCTCTCCCTTTTGCTTCTTCGGATCCTCCCGGGACTGAGCTTTTTATCTCTGACCTCGCTGTAGAGGGGATCTGAGGTTGCCCTCTGCCTGCCTTCTCAGCTTGGCCAGTTTCTTGCGGTATGAACCGCATTCTTTTGTCGGTAGGTGTGGTCAGTAGAACACTAACTCTTTCTTCTGAGACACCGGTTCCTCGTGGGTGGATTATCCTCGGACTACCGAAGTAGAAGGGGCGATGACCTCAGGAATCCCCGACATTTCCTCTGGTATGGGGGCTGCCGAAGTATGGGGCGTTGGGGATTGACTCCCCTCATCCTTCATTTTTCCAGTTGCCTCCCTAAGTTTTGTTATCAAATATTTTTCCATTTCAGTCCCACGAGTAGCTAGGGAAGTAAAGGTCCATCGCCGCAGAGTCCCGCGTGCGACGGTAAGGCGACTAATATACGCAGAGGTTGCGCCAGGTGCCTGTAAGGCTCCGTTAGAGACCCTCCAATACCCCCAGGGGCACGAATCTACATCGGCACCGGTCGCCTGACACCTTCAGATCAGGGGGTGTGTCTCCCATCCAGACCACCACCTTGAATGGGGGGCTGCTTGTTGGTCGTCAACGTGATCTGGTCCAGGCCAGGCGATAGCCGGGACTTGCCTGCCCTACACTCACGTGGATGAACTCTGTTACGGGTTGCTAACGCATTCACACCAGGCCTCCCGTTTATAGGGTGCCCCCACACACCAGGATAGTGGTTTATAGGGCGCCACATACATGCAGCTCCGCCTCACCCTTGCCCTCCCACGCTAACTGAGCCTCCCCACCAGGCCACCCGAGTTCCCCATAAAGGTAAGTCACTAGCATGGCACACGACAAGGTCCTACAGCCCCTAGGGGAGGCACAGTACATATTATAATATACCCATTTGTGGAAGACGTGGATGCATATGCAAGATTCTGTAAATTAAGAAATTATTTTTTTACCGCTAAGATAAATATATCGTTTTCTCCACCGTTGAAAGGCCGATCATTTGCAAGGGCCCAATCATCATAGGTTATCCATCAAATCACACATGGCGTCTACTAATTAAAGAGCCTTTACAAAAATGATCATCTCCTTTTTCATTTTTAGGGTACATTATTGCAACGATAAAAGGAAATTCATTTCTGCCTGCAAGTCATAAACTAGGACCTACTAATGGCTCGGAATTTGAAAAGTAGTATTGACTACCTGATCTATCAAAAGGGAAATAAATATATTTAATAGTATGTTATTTAATCTATAAAAACTACCATTAAAAAGAAAACTATAAGAACTATACATACTTCTTACATGCCATACATAAATTGGTAAATGAAAAGAAAAAGTTTAATGTACATATCCATCGTGACTATTAGAAAATTTCAAGACGTCTAACTAATTATAACGGAACAAGTCAATTTGTATTTACAAAATAAAGTAGCAAAATACAACTAATGCATACGTATACAGCAAATATGAGGTCAATTTTACGTACATAAATTTTGATAAAGTAGTCATTTATAAGTATTTCAAATTTGCTAGAACGTCAGAACGAAATTCGCACAATTTTCTTTTATTAAAATTCAAGTCGGTAAATATATATATAAGGGAAAACTCCCAATATTTTGTTTCCTAACATTTCGGAAAAAATTACATGTTTTTACAACAATGCAAAAAATTAATGTCACAAAAAGCTTCCTTTAGGAGATGGCAAAAAGCATGAAACGTTGTTATATAAAATTGAATATAAACCGATTTATAGCAAATTAAATTTTTACCAATAACTAAAAGAAATAGTTATTTATTAAATAACTCTTACGTTATATAAATGGACAAAAATGAAAAGAAAACATGATAAAGTCGAGCAACCTCTATATCTTTCTAAAAAATATAAATGGATTTCGAAGCGAACCACCGTCGCCTATTTTCTTCAACGTTTACCCGAAGTATAATCAACGGAAGCAAACATCGAATTTCGCCGAACTTCGACACCCGAAAAATCCCAAAGTTATATACCCACAGTCACCGAGTCAGCAGAAGCCCGGCTCTTCTTATATATCATTAGATTCCGCTAGTTCCGCGTAATAAAGTGGGATGAAAAAAAACGCGACGGCTACAAAGCCGACAAAGTAGTTTGCGACCGTCGTCGTTTTTTGCCTAACCCTGTGTCTCTCCTTGCATAGTTATATATAGCTATATATACGTACCCTGTTATCTGAACCTCCGAGAGTTTCTCGGTATACACTTGGCCGATCTCGTCTGCTCTCTCACCCCATGATCGGATATGGACAAGAGGGAGGGAGAGGAGCGAAAGGAAGAGCTGTTACGGTCACCTTGAGCTCGCTATCTTTCCTGCCGACAAAAACGGAGGCTGCTATACGGTGGCGGATATGATATAGACTATCTTATATAAAGTGTAGTACGTTATTAGATTTTGGAAAAATCATGAGGAGTATTTCTCACAAGTTATGTCTGAAATAATATCCGAAAATCCTTCGTAGGAGACTAATGAAAATTTTAAATTTTATTTGATCAATCCATAGTGAATGATGCTTGATCCGTTAGATGAATCTTCATTCTTGTGCCTTAATTTATTTGGAATTCGAAATGATTTAAATTAGATAAACAAACGCATAATCCAAGTAAATTCAATCAAGATCACTTTTTTGATGAATTTTTTCTAAATATTTTCGGGAGAAATATCAACTCTTATATTTGAAATGAGTTATTATAAATAAACGCTCGAAAAATCTACCCAGTCTTGATGAATTTCTTAATTGCATGATGCTAACTAAAGATATTAATCTTCATTACGAAAAAAAATTTTTAATTTTATATAATTGAGATAGTTTTAACTCGTCCACGAAATTCGTTACGCACCCTGCAGAGTAGAAAAAACTAATAGATCCCCCAATCAGGGCTCTCGCGATCTATTACAGTCTTTTTCGCTATACATAATACCCAAAGCGAAACGCCCATATAGTATACAGACCCGTGCACACACTCATGAGGGACGAAAAAGAAGCACGAGGTGGATCTATCTCTTCTCTCATCCCGGCTCTACACCTATCCATGCACACGCGCTTATAGCCTGCATTTAGTAGTTATCCTTGAGCGAGCGCGCGTGCACAAGAAGCGCGAGACACGGTCGAGTGTTGGTGAGGGCGACGGGGGGAGGATCATCGCTAGAGCGAACGTCATCGCGGGAATCTCCTAACGCACGCGCGGGCCGGACGTGCCGCAACATTATTTATTCGTCCTCCCGTTCTCCATCATCCTCGACCGTTTCTGTGTGTATCCCTCACTCCGCGTTCTATTATTATCCCGCGCGCTCGTTTCGAGGGCCAGCACAGTGTGCTATCGCACGACACCAATCCTTTCTCGGGATCCTCTCATCATCAGGTATATATACGCGCGGATCTGTCTTCTCGCCTGTCGCCTCCACCTCTGCCTCCTCCTCCCTCTCGGGGGTAGTGACAACGCGACAGCGCCGCGTATCAAGTTCGGCAGGCCTTTTTCTCTACACTGTATCTATATAGCACCTCGTTCGTGTGTATATGTTTTGCCGAACGATCAAACGCGCGGGCCATGGGAAAGGCGCTGTCTTTCTTCTTATGGAAATTATTCGTCAGCGTAAAAAGAAGTGGATCGTATGTATATACGCGCGCGCGCATATAGTTCCCATTACGCATGAAGCATCCGAGAATTATATATATGCGCGTATAGTACATGAGAGGGGGTTCGCCTTTGATATGTAGATGGGATTCGGTATAATTTGGGAAAAATTTTTCATTTGTCTGTGCGGGGATATATAGTTAGATAAATTGAATCCAGCGGTGAAGTGACGCAATTGAGATGATATATGGATAACCCTTTTTTACCTTCGCTTCTCGTATAGACGCGCACGCGCGGTTGCCACCTGAGAAAGTCACTTGTCAAGTGCTCGCGCAAAGAGGCTCTGTTGTATATATACGTAAGCATACGTATGAAGGGTGAAAAAGTACTGGCCCACGTGCGTTTACACGCTCGGTTGTTCTCGAATAAAAGCACGCGTGATAAATATTTATTAAATCGGCGGTTGCGCGAACCGCAATTTCGGTGATCGCGAGACCGAGCGACGAGTCATTAATCGCTAGGTGCTGCGTGTGTGTATGTGTTATTTACTCGCCTTCCACTCGCGCAGCGACACACGCTGAAGAGGGAGCGCGTGCTCTCGCTGTATGGAAATTAACGAGGCCCGCGTGCAGTTAGCGAGCGCGCGCACGGGGTGAAGAAGAGATTTTTCACGCTGTGCAAAGTGCTAGGCGGTTAGGCGGAGGGAAAAAAAATTACTTCCGCCTCGTCTGTAAAGCAAATTTTCGCCTTGTTCTTTTCATTTTTTTTTTGTTTTACTAATTTATTCCTGAGGGTACATCGCACTTTTTACAAACAAAGTTTCATTAGTCTCGTCGCGTATATCGAATCAGAATTATTCATAAGGATATAGATTCATACTTTTGTCTGATGCTGAATATAATGTTGATAATATTTTACACGTCATTGTGGTACATGAATAATAATACAGATATTTAGACAGTCTTTTTTGTCGTCGGTACTACTGAGATAAAAATTTAGAATTTTAATATTTGTATTTTTTAAGTAATAAACTTTGGTATACTTGAAATCTGTCTATAATATTCTATAGAGTTATGGGTTTATGCTCGAATATTAATTTCAAAATATAGACATTACACTGAAAACAGATTACACGTTTTGCCTCATCTCATAAAGAAAACCTCCATAGAAAAGCAAGACAACCGCGCGCAAAACATTTTCCAACCGTCTATTTTATTATCCATCTCCTGATATCACGGACAATGCAGCACAACGGGTGCTCTGAAATTAGTACCCGCGCGCATGCGGTCAGTGCACACAGCTTCTCCTCTACTCGCCTTCCCTCGGGCTCTGCCCTTCTCTCTCATCCTTTTCCTCTCTCACTCATATCTCTTTCTCCCTCTTTCTCTGCGGGCTACCGTTCATCCATAACTGATTGCAAAAGGCTACTGTCCCTCCCAGCCAGGCCGCGGTGAAATCGCCATTTGTTCTACCTCGTGTACCCGCGAGCGAAGCTGGAGCCCAAGTCGGTCTGATCGCTTGGCACGTGATGGTGTGTGCGAAGAGAGAGAGAGAGAGAGTGAGAGAGAGAGAGAGAGAGAGAGAGAGAGAGCAAGAGAGAGGAGAACTGAGGTTCAAGTTCATGGAACGAGTTGCGCTCGTGTGTGTACGTGAATTTATATATGTGAGGACCTTCTCCGGAGCGATTCTCCGAGCTTTGCGGCTAATTCCTTCACGATGGAAGATGCTGCGGGATCCGAGATATGGATCTGTAATGTAACAATGAATACATTATAGAACTGCTGGAAATTATTTTAATATGAATAAAAACAATACATATGGTACGAATTTTTTTTAAATATTGTTGGAATCATTATTGAAGATTATATTCGTTACTTTTATTATATTGTATTTTGAGAAGAAGGAACTAGGTATACACAAAAAGTAAGTAAAAAATTTTTTATGGGGCACACCTATCGATCAGTTTTTTTGGTTCTCTTGACCAAAATCCCCTGCCTTTACATTTTCACAGTATTCTTGTACCAAGTTGTTCGACGATTTCTGTAGAATTGCTCATATATATATACGTGAAGGTAAGTAGGTTAACTTTTTCATTATTCAATTTTCTTGAGTAGAGTGATCGTGCCTTACATGTATATGCAAGGGACATCGCCCTCTATTTTACAAGTAGTTTCTCCCTTTAAAGATCGAAAATTTTCTCTTTTTTAAAACTACTAGAAATGTCAATGCGCGCTTCACGCATCGTATCGTCGGCGAGTCAAATTTTGCATCTACATTTTAAAACGACCAATCACAATCATTAGAGATGCCATTCTCAAATCCATTTTTTTTTGTATAGGAAAATCGCCGATTAATTTAGTTAATGGCACGGTTAAATTTATTTTTTCTGAAAAATAGAATCAAAATTAGTATAAATTTTTTTGATCTTATCATGATATAATGCCAATTCTCGTACCAATTCCACCTAATATACAAAGAAGATTGTTCTTTTCAGTAATTGGTGCAGTTATTGAGTAGTACAAATCTTACCGACGCTAAAATTACAATTGCTTTACAGATACAATTTTTTTTCCAGCCTCTCTCCTCTGCATGTACTTATACAAGTGTAAGCGCCCGCGCAGGCGCAGGTCGTCTGAATACTAGTCACGCGTCAACTCCATCGTCGGCCTCTATATATACATACATGTACAACGCCCTGGGAGATAAATCAAATTAAAGTACTTCGTTATACGCGCATACGAAGACGGAATAGGAGAACATAAAGAGCGAAGGGGAGAAAGAAAGGTCAAGGAGTAAATCGAATCGAAGAAACAGAAACGAGATGGACAGAAATAAAGGAGGAAAAAAAGTGGCTGCGCGCGCGCTCGCGAGCGATGGGGAAAAGGATTAAAAAGGGGAACGCGTGCACGCGGGCAGAAGTAGCATCGGGGCAAACAGAGACAAAAGCTGTAAAGGAAAAAACAGAGAAAAGAGACGAAGTCGAGTCGCGCGCGCGCGCTCGGTGGAAGGGGGAGAGAAAATAAGACGAAGAGGAGGCACGGAAAAAAAACGCGAAGACGAGAGGGAGAGCGAGAGAGATGGAGGGAGACCGGACCAACGACCCGCCTCCACACACATCGACACTCTCCAACGGTCCCAACTCTCCACATGCACACATATACACACCCACACATACTTGTTAATTTGTCCACACACACTTTCACCGAGTTTTCTCCCTGCCCGGTCCCCTCTCTCGTCACTCCTTGACGCGCGAGCACGCAGTGCTGGACGCGCGCGCCCGTGGCCTAGGACAAAGAGCAAGAGAGACGCGAGTATAGAGCTGAGGTCTCTCCCCTCGCGCGAAGAGTGGTACATGCAGCGAGGAGAGAGAGAGAGAGAGAGAGAGAGAGAGAGAGAGAGGATACTGCGCCGTACGCTATATGCGCTACGCCGCACACGTGCGCCGCGGCAAAACCAGTCTAACCACCTCATGACGATCTTTCTTTCCTTTTCTTGCGCTGTGCAGCTCAGGCTCCCCCTCTTCTCTCTCTCTCTCTCTCTCTCTCTCTCTCTCTCGCCCTCCCCCGGTCTTCTTTCAATAAAAGCTTCTTTCTCGCTGCTCTTTCCTTTTTCTTCCTCTCTCCTCCTTCTACTCCTCGTTCGTTGGCTCGCCTCGCTCGCTCGTACTCGCGTGGCCTGTAAAGCTTTACAATCCGTCTTCGTCTCGCTTCTGAAATCGGTTAGTTTTGTGCTGGTGTTCTCTATTATGCGAGGCGCGGGCTTCTCCCTCCCCCGCTTCTTCGCTCTTTCTTCTACTCCCACTTTTAACTTCAAACGTTGTGTCTGATATGTTAGCCCTCTATTTCTCGATCATCTTTTTTTTCCTCTCGGCCCTCGAAGCTTCTTCTTCTCGAGAGAATTTAACTTCCAACACTAATATATCTGTCCGTTGGTCTCCTCTATTTTCTCTTCTTTTTCGCTGTCCTTCGTTTTTTAAACGTGGGCGATAGTATCTTTCCGAAGGTTTCTTTCTATGTTATTAGTCTAAAACCTTTTGAAAAGATTCAAACATCGATAGAATCTATCTGGCTGTGTTATTATTAAATTATAGGATAGGGATTTAGAATTAATAAGATTAAATTGTATAGCTTCCGAATGCATTAAAAAATTCTCCTGGAAACCCTTGATTATTATAAAGTAGTGAATTATATAATGTAAAATTATTTTACTTTGTACAAAATATTATGAAGTTTATAGTGTTGATATGATAAAGTAAAAATTTATTTATTTCATTTCTGTAATAAAATAAAAATGCGCTTTGCACGCTTCTATAAACAACAATCAATTTAT
>JAPYZO010016609.1:0-16208 GCA_030522905.1 Torymus flavipes | reverse complement strand
AATATAAGCGATCCGAGATGTGTTCTTTTAAAACGACGAGTTTTGCTCGGCAAGCATATATTTTTCGTAATTTATATATATCTAATGGAAACTCTGTTATAGAAAATAAGATAGCGTAAACGTTCGACAGTTACTCCGTCTAATTCTGCGAAATAAAATTACATGGCAACCTGTTTTACTTTGAGTATAGATTAGTATAGCTATATCCGGCTGACTAATAAACATGAAATTTTATTTTCACAAATCAATAGACACCAATTTAAACTAATAATTGATCGTTTAATAATTCTCAAACATTATAAAATAACTCACATCTATGTATATAATACGAAAATGAAAATGAACTAATGTATCGACCACCAGCACACATCATCACAGCTCTCACAACAATCTATTCTTGTTTACAAACGCAGAACGTCCTGACAAAAGCCTTTCTCCCCCAGTATAAGCCTTAATGACCATCACCGAAGCCCCAAAGCAATTAAAACCGCTCTCTCACTCTCTTCTCAGGTGTATTCATTCCTCCCCTACGAATTCCCATCACTAGCCGCAGCCGCTGTCGAAGGCGACACTCGATGAGGCGCACGCATCGAGCGCGGATATCTCCTCTTCCTCAGGAACTGCGCCGCTTCCGATTTTCCCACGTCGAGCGCCGCGCGTTCACGCATGTCCATCGGCGCGCTCTCGAGAGCTATCCGACGATGTATAAAGTGCGAAAGAGAGAGGTAAGTGTAAGGAGGTGCGCACGGAAAACAATGCCGCTCATTGTTATCGTGGGATATATGGAGAGCAGAGTGGATATATGGATGATGGGATTGTCGCTGCTCGAGAGGCTTTGTTGATTATTTCTGTACGATTATGATGTTGTGGTTAACGTGATTCATAATATTGCGTAATAATTAATGAAATTTTCAATCTTACTAGAATTATTTGAATAGTATAGAATATTTTTGATCAAAATTTTAGTAAATGTAGAATTTACTACTTTCATAAAAACTTTATTTGCTCTTTGAAAAATAAACATGAACCCTACTACGAAAAATAAATCCTATCCCATATTCTCTTTCTTTTTACTTCTATACATATAAGTTTCTTTAAATTATTCACCGAGTTACTTTTCTTTATCCTAGCTATAAATTATTTTTCATCGACCATTCTATATACAAAACCAAATACCCATACTAATCTTCAGATCTTGCGTTAAAAAAATACCCTTAATTATCTCATAATTTTTAAATTCCATACTCTAATTTTAAAAATGGCCCTCATTCAGCATAACAATTACCTCTAATTGTAATCGCCATCCCATGAAAAGAGCATCCCTCCTCACACAGCTACTTACGCATCCAGCATGCGACCGAGACAAAGCGGTCGCGCGCGAGAGAGTTATAGGCCGAGCGCGTCACTCGTGATATTTAACGCACTCGTGAGAGAGTTCCTCACGAAGGGGCAGTAGTAGTAGTAGATGTATACACACATATATATACATACGCAGCCGCAACAGGTGGGCCCTTTCAGAGACTCGTCATTGCGCGCGTGTTTTGCCCCCTCCCGCATCAGCCGCCCGCGCGAAAGAGTGAAAGTGAGCGGGCGCCCGGGAGGCCGCGAGGGAGAATTCCGCTCGCCGCGCGCATCGCAGAGGCTCGAGGGCTATGTGTGTGTGTGTGAGTTTGTGATTGAATATTAGGGAAGGAGGAGAATAAAGGATGCGCGAATTTAGGGCGAAGGAACAGGTTTTTTGGGTCGAATGTATATGTATATATATAAGTTGAAATGACGAAAATTGTAATCCAATTGTATTATGCAGATAAATTAATTTTTTCTACAGTAAAAAAAAAATCAATAAATTACAATTATGGTTGTATATATTGTTTTATTTTCAAACTATTTGTTACCAAGGTTTGCATAAGTATAGCCTTTGCCATACATACAAAAATGCACGTCGACGACATTTACTCGTGAGAAAAAAAAACGCTATACAAATCCCCTCTGAATAATAAATAAATACGCCCGCAACAACTGTCGCATAGTAGTGCAAAATCAGTCCCCGAATTTTTCGCCCATACATACAGTCACACATATATAAGTACACTGCTCTTATTCCCCTGAGAACCGAACTTCAATAATAGTACGCCGCTCGCACTTGCCACCCCACCTACAATATTCCGCTCCTCCCTATACCTATATATAATAACACTAATATCCTCACATTCGCGCGGCATTTAAATACCAAAGGAAACGACGAAATTACACAACGCAAAACGCGCACGAGCAACTATACGGAAAATTGCAGACCCCCGCGTGGTTCGTTTTTTTTCGCATTTCCCATCATCCATATTTCAGCCGCGGGCACACACCCTCTACTTCGCGCCATTTGGCCCGCAAGGAAAACCATATATCGTATATATATATAAGAAGGAAAATGCAGAAATGCAGCTCGCCATATGCCGTGTATATACATACGAGCACAATGCGCTCATGGTATGGTTTTCGTTTCGTCGCGGGGGGGTTGTGTCGGTGCGCATACTATCATTTTCTCCCTGGGAACGAGTGCAGCGCGTATGGGCATTGATCTGCCACCGACGCGTGGGAATTATCGACTCTCCGCGCGATCCCCGACGTTGTTGTGTCTATACGCGCGTGGTATGGGTTGTTGTTTCGACGATTTCGTTTGGGGCTTCGGAAGAGCGACCGTGTGGGTGTATAATAGTGAACGGATGGCGATTGCCGTGCAGGTTTCTGGGTAATTGCTTGGTGGAGCGAACAGAAGGAGAGAGAGAGAATTCGATAATGTGGTAAGTGAATAAAGTGATAGTTTTAGATTAGATGTATTTTTGTAAGCGTTAGCGAACAATTTTTGTTCTATAGTGCGCGCGATATTTTGCATAATCTCCCCTGATGAGATTGTTACCTTAATATATATATATATTAATAACGCGTTTCAGTTTATACAACTAGCAATTATTTTTCGACAAAAAACTTGTTCACTTGACAAAATTCTGTAGACTAACACCGAGCTCGTCGTTTTCTGTTTACTGCTATATTTAAGAGGCGCGCATAGCTTGAGCGCGCTATTAAACATTCATGACGTTCAAATGTATAAGGATCAGAATTCGATATGAACGTGAACGCGCTCTCTCTCTCGCATCGTGATAAATAAAATAACCGTCTTTTTGTTCGCCAACAAGGAACTTTTCAAAGTATCGATTTTAGACAAAAAGCTTTCTTATTTCCCATTCCCTGCATAGTCGCGATGTGCGTATACACGTGCGTAATTATAATTTTGTTTTTAAACGTTGGCGCAATTTTTGCAACTTTTATATCGCAATCGCGTCTCTCGAGTATATACACAAAATTCTACGAACCCCCAACAACATAAAAAACGAGAACTTTTAATATAGCGTCCTGTACTTAACCGCATTTAAGGAAAAGATATATCTCTCTCTCTCTCTCTCTCTCTCTCTCTCTCAAAGTATATACGCAGCATTCCCCAACGTGGTGGACCGGCGCGAAAAGCAATATCAATTAACCGCTCGCTCACTCGCGTCGCCCCAATTATACAAGCTCGCGCATGTACGCGAATGAAAGAAGCCCTTATGCGGCAGCTGAATGACAGGTAACTGGGGAAGCTGTGACACCATAATACCCGTCGGCTTGCGCGCTCGCGCGCCAATCTCCGCGATTGCGAGAGAGCGCTGTCGTCAATTACTTATTCCCGACACCCCCGCTCAAAGAATGAAAGTCGCTCTTGAGACGTCAGTGTTAACGGGAGCGCAGCGCGAGGCGTATATATAGTGTTTTTGTGTTTCGGGGCTGAATGTGTGGGAAACAAGTTTTTCATTAGCGCGTCAAAACGAAACAATATACATTTGGTAAAAGAAAAAATATCCGTATACAAAAGAACGAATTTCGTATATATTCGTGATAGATTTTAAAACAGCTCCGTTTTATGATATTTCCATATGTATAATTCGAAACCTCTGTGCTCTCGTACCCCCAAAAGACTGTAATTCGTATTCATTAAACGTACGCACGGGTATATTTTAACACCCATAAACAATGCAAACTCTCGATCCCTCAAGAAACAATTTTGATATATAGGTAGTCGCCCTCTCCTTCCCTCTTATCGTTGCATTACAATTTTCGGTACGCCTGATGCCGCGTGTGAGTTATTTGTGTCCCCTCATCGGAGGGTGAGGAAGAATAACCGAACGCGACAGGACTCGCTTCGCGAACAGCGTCGTGTATAATGCGGAAATAGCAAATTATCGATTGGCTTTGCGTGCGGTCGAATAACCAAGATACGACCTTATTTAAGACGCGGATGTGTTGTGCGGCCCTTATTGTGCTGTAACAATGTTTTAGATATAGCAGTGTGCGGCGTATTGAGAGGGTATATATGCAATAAGCGAGGAGGAACGGGGTAGGTATGTCGATCGAATGAATAGCTGATTAATCGGCTGGGAGGTAGGCTCTATAGGATGTTGTCTTAAAGCATAATAACGTAAATATTTTTTTTTTCTTATAAGTATTTCGATCGAAAAAAGTTCAGCCGAAACTCCCGTTTACGCAACGCTCTGAGACATCTAACCCTCGAACTGTCTCAGATTGCGTTGGATAAGACACTACACTTTCACCTCCCTGGACATAAACGCCTAAACCTCCACTACACACACGCTCGATAATTAATCGGTCAACTCTCGCGCAAGCGGCTGCTGCTGCTGCTGCTGCTCCGCATATAAGTAAGTAACCGGATAGCGGGCGCGCGTGCCGGACCGGACATCCAGAAGCCCCTCTACCTCTTCTTCTTTTTTTTAATATCCGAAACGTTATATAGCCCGCGCGTCGGTGTAAAATTATGCCATGCGCATATATTGTGTCACCTTTATCCTTCTCGAGCTTCCCGACACTGCAGATGGCGCGAGGTTCGGCTGCGAAGGAATTATGATATTTTCGAAAGCGTGCGATGTTTGTGTGTTTTTCTGTCGCTTTCAGAGAGCAGCGAGTGTGTATGTGTGTGTGTGTGTGAATCATCTCTTTCTCTTGATGGGAGTAGGAGATTATCACTGGGAGACGGAATGCACTGCACTTATCGCTCTTTGGAGATGAGTAATGATGTATGTAAATAGAGTGAGGATTTCGGTGTGTTGATGACTTATCGGTGTGTGAAAGGAACATAAAGAAATGTATAAGATGATGGGAAAATTCATTATCTTATTTAAAAGCGTATAACGTGTATGTCTTACACAGTCATTTTAATAACATTTTTAGGGCACTTTGTGAATAGGAAAATGAAACTCTTTTGGAATAATTTAACAAAATATTCATGCGGCAATCAAGAAAAATAATAAATATGACGCTCCTTATTTCTCGTGTCATTTCTCCGGCCTTATTTGTATTGCATTCTTCCCTCTGTCTCTTGCAGTGCGCGCTTATATTTCCTCCTGCCAATTTCTCTCGTGGCAAATGAAAATAGCGTGTCTTAATAATAGACAGCGCGGCGCTGTCGTGTATGTATAAAGAAGTCTATGCGATGACGGGAATAAGGCGCCTTTATTGCAGCGTCGGGGTAATAAGGGTATATAGAAAATGGCATTATTCGGTTTATTTTTCTTGCCTTGCGAAACGAAGAAAAAGGCTAATAATGTCGTCGATCAATTTATGTTTTAGTTGGAAAAATCTTGAAATTTTGAAATGTACTACAAAATTAAAGTGAAAATTTTCTCATTCGAATAATTATGTACTCGCGTTTATTATTGAAATATATAGCAGTTGCCAGTTGGAATAAAAGTCGCAGTGTATATATACGTATGTATAATCACAGGGAAATAAGAATAGTCACGCGTTTGTAATAGAGCCTCGCGCGAGTAAGCGAACTAAATGAAATAATAATAAAAGTAAATAATAATATAGCAGGTATATAACGATGCTATCAGCTGTAAGTTGAGTGTAATTGAAATAGCTCAAGCATGTCGGGTATATAACGCCGCGCTGCTTAAACGTCAAAATGTCAGGGGGATTGAGAAAGTGCATTGCACGTAGCTGATATTGCAAGAAAACCAGATGTTAAGAATCGATTGGAGTAAGTTGTGTACCTGCGCAAATTCTTGATTAAATTTTCAATTTTCGTGATATTGGATTTTGTTTTGGTTTGGTAATTTAAATATCGTTAGAGTTTGAGAAAATTTGACAGACATTTTACTTCGTTTCGACGACGAGTGTTTGAATTTATAAATGCGTATATACACAATGCGATATGATTTGTGTATGGCATAAAATGCAATTTAATACAGGAATTAATAATGTTAAATTATTGTTTTCCTGCGCCATGATTTATTACAATTTTACATGTAGATTAACTTAAAATCTCATTAATAAGTATAATTATTTTTCACTACTATTACTGCGTATATTGTTTCTTATATCTCAATTAAAATAATAAAATAAATGAAAAAAATCATAAATAACGAATATGCGTAATCGATTTAACGCAATGAGCAATCTACTATAATCAAACCACATTTCTACAAACTTGACTCTATTTACAATCATTCAAACCGCACGCGTATACATAAATACACAATGTGCGTCTCGAGGTTGCCTACATTCCCTTTGAATTTTCTCTATCTCTCTCGCCACTTTTATAAGTATAGATGCCCCACGAAGCCACAATCAAAAATGCAGATAAAAGAAGAACGACGCTCATGCATACTCAACGCACAAAGCTATACACTAGACATATACGCCTATATATCTACGTACAGAAGTTGGCTCTGGCTTCGCTGCCGCACCCTCGCGCAAAAACACGCGTGTTGGGCCATGCTAAGAAGTGGCCTGCGCGCGCGGTATTCGAAAAAGGATCTCTCTCTCCTTCTTTCTTTCTCTATCTTTTGTGACGGCTTTCGGAATCAGCAGAGGGTCGATGACATGCTCGCATAATACTACTCACATGTATATATACGAGCCTATACCATGTACACACACAGCACGCTGCTCTGCTCTGCCTGCCCATCTGTCACACTCTCCGTCTCTCACATGTATATATGTGTGTATGCGTGCTCGATCGCTCGTGGAGGCGCGATTCAATAAGGATTATTAGACGCCGGGGCCTGTGTGTGTATATATATACTTTATATATACATATAAGCGTAGACGTGCGCGCACTTTTGGTTCGAGCCGTGCGGTACTTCTGTGAATTATATACACGCCGAGCTCCCGCTCTCTATTCTCTCTTCTGCGGGCTTCGAAAACAAGTGCGCCGTGTGTATGTGTGGGAGGGCTTTTTAGATTCGCGCGCAGGTGGCTGATCGCCTATACTCTTTATCTTTTATTTCGTGATTAGTACACTTCAAAGAGAGCCTATACGTAGTCTATATATATACGCCCCCGGTTGTGTTGTTTTGGATATATCGGCGCCGTCGACCGAGTGGTTGTAAGTTTTGCAGACGCTGGGGGTATGTGGTGTGACTTGTTTGTCTGAGCTAGGGGATAGTATGAAATAACGTGAATTTACTTTCTTATTCAAAGTTATAATTTTTATTCAATAAGTATTATCTATGTAAATTCAAATGTTACGTAACAACATCTGTTTATTTACGATTTAACTCGGCAGTCACCTAGGTATACACAGCTCTCTCTCTCTCTCTATTCTCTCACCCGATCTATAAAATTTCACACCAGAACACAACAACTATATACTTTTACCTCAAAATTAAAGGTTCTACTTTATATAAAAAGGGTATATATAACACAAGTGCAGCACTGCATGTACGTCACGCACGTCGCAATCGTAACATACAAGCCGAGAAGGTGTCATTATACGAGGATAGCTATGCGCGTCGGCCTCTCACATCTGTCGGTCTGGCCCCTGGTACTTATATACACACGTAGATAAACGGGGGCAGTCATGCGTCGCGTCTTTTCTGTACTTGCACGCAGCAGCAGCAGCAGCAGCAGCAGCAGCAGTAGCGCACAGGTGAAACGTTTCACAGGTTTCTCGATTCGCCTGGCGCGCATAAGTATAACGCGTGTTATTATTACAGGGGTATATAGTAAGGCGAGGCCGTAATCCCGCGAAGAGCGCTTTATGCTAATTGCCTTTGGGGTTTTGGGGGAAACCCTCGCATAATAACACAAGAAACACGAGAGTGCACCAGCAAAGGTGTAAGTATATAAGCGTTCGAAGAAGCCTAATATTATACTATACTGCGGGCATAGTGAGAAAATCTTGCGCGCGGCTGAATTTTTCATGTGGGATTGTGCGTGTGTTTCCCCGGCGACGTGACAGTTCTCGGAAGCGTTAAATGCCCTGTACGCTTTCTCTCGGTCGTCTTTTAAAGGAACGAGGAGAGAAGAGAGGTATCGAATTCTTACNGGGTTTATTGTAATTTCGGGGGCTTGTTTGAAATTCTTTTTAAACGGCTTTTTAATTGCCGTTGGGCGAGATCGTCGTGGGATAAGAGATATATACAGCGGAGGTAATTTTCATGAGAATAAATTTACCGCGAGAGAATCATATTTTATAAAATACAATGATTTTATATACACATACATAAGCAGTATAATATTTATCGTCGTGTTCGTCAGTGATTAATGATAATTTTCAAAAGCTCCTACACTTCTATCACCCTTTAAAGTAATAATAAAGAAGAAAAAATACACACGCACCTCTTGCGCAAACCTATATATATTGTCACCTGCTCGCGAAACCCACCATAATCCCCCAATTCCTTCGTACCCCACATCATCCTTCCTCCTCCCACGTATCGATATCCAACACATCGCGTACGTACACGTCGATCATATACGCGTACATCGATATTATACATACACCTATTTCACTCCATGGAAAAAATCCTGCAAAAAAGGATACACACTACAGGATATACGGAGCAAGCGCGGCACGCGCGTCCTCAGGAAGGAAGTGCGTCGCGGTCGCGGCGCTCTTCCGGCCTGCAGCTGCGTGCGCGTCGCTACCGTAGGCGATCCCGCAGCTCATGTCCGGAGTCTCTCCCGTAAAGTAATCCACTATATAGGACGTCGTACAAGTGCCCGGAGAAAGAGGGAGACAGAGAGCGAGAGAGAGAGAGAGAGAGAGAGTGAGAGAGAGAGAGGTTATAGGGGCTTCGGGGTTTTAATATAGCGCCGTGTATATTAAGAAGGAGAAAGCGCGCACGAGAGGTAATTATAGGATAGGGCGAGCTGGAGAAGGTGGACCAACGGGTAAACCTTATACCTAGGGAGAGATCAGTGTGCTGGTTTTTAGAAGTGTGAATTAAAGAGTCGGCGATTTTTGAGGATTAAAAAAGGGGCACGTTCTAAAATTTAGATATTTATTGCGATTGTGCATAATATTTATTATTGACATTCGATATCTGTCAGACGAACGAAGAAAATATTCGTATAACATATTGTTTCGAATTTATTATGTAAGAGTAACTTTGACAAGTAAATGAATATTCATGGAATCTGGAATAATAAGGCGGTATGTATAATTGAGAATAGAGTATATACGTGCGAATTTCCACTCGTCAAGAATCAATCGAGCAAATGAATGATAGACGCGACTTTGCTTTAATTATTGTGCTTTACAATTCGACACATTGAACGGTTTAATATTCATATCGACTGCGACATCCGTAAGGAATAATAAGAATCAAATATTATACATCGTTTAAAATACATGTCCTATAAATTATTAACACTTTTTACGTAAAAATGTTCTCCGAATTCCTTGCGGAAATAACGACCATCGTGTATAATCACAATGAAATTAATATACAGCGCGAAACGCGCGTTTGTGACGCTCGGACGCGCGCGCGCGGCGACTATTAAGAATTTATTGCCCGGCCGGGAATTTCGAGTGCGGAGAATCGGAGAGCTCTCTCTCTCTCTCTCTCTCTTTTCGCCTGGCTATATACTTTGCAATATTCCGCGCCTGCGCATAGGATATAATGAGCCACTCGAACGTGTGCCGCCCGCGCCTTCTGTCCACGCGGGATGTCGCTTCCCCCCCTGCGAAGACTTAATTTTTAATACCAGAGCTGAGGTCTTGTACCGGCCTGGGAGCGCGTTTGGACGTTATATTTTTGTCGCTATTTGAGGGAAAGGAGAAAGGTAGAGAGGCCGCAGGGTGAATAGATATATTGCTTGTGAAAAGAGGCGTGTTTAGTGTTCGCTGTAAACTGTTATTGCTCGGGGTGTCGTTGCTTTTAAGTTTTAGTTTATGTGTAGACCTTTTCGAATTATCTTGTGTTTGTATTGTTGTCCTACGAATTATTGTCGAATGGGAAAAATGTTGTGCTGTTTTGGGGACCCGCTGAAAATGATTTTTGCGAAAATGTTTGAAAATAAAAGTTAAAATATATAATGTATTCAATTCAGGAAACAGACAGTGTTTATTCAAAACGAATGGAATTAAATAATGAAATTGTACAACTGCAAATCTATCTATTAATAATAATTTCATTTCCTTCGGATATCGGTAAATTAAACGATGTAATAAACAAAGGTATCGAAATTACCAATTTTATTCTTATCCTGGGAAAAATCTCAAGATCAATTTATATACCGATCAAGATACGTATATAATATCGTCATAAAAGATATATAGGCACGAATGCGGGAAACCCGAAAAAACTCATTTCCGCACCAAACGACTTTACAACGATCCTATGATCACCTCGAGCCGCTAATAATTGGCCCGTAGGCAAGACTCTTACACTCACTCCTCTCGAGGATTCCCGCAGATACACACGCACATACGTATACCCGTATATGCCCCAAAAATACGTATACACTGCCGCGATATGGGTACTTTGAAGGAGCCTTGCAATTGAAGACGGAAGGGGGAACGCGGACGAATTCCAGGGTCCTCGAGGCGACGGAGAGAAGCCCATTTTTCGAAAATGCCCCTATGGCAGCGCGCGATAGTAATCGAAAATACTCGCGTTTCTCGTCGTCAAGAGGACAAGAGTATGTCTAATTGGGCGACGAGTGTGTGGTATGTGTAGGTAAGTATAATAGCGAAGAAGGCTTCTCACGATTTTATACCTGCGGGCGGATTAAAATTCCGAGGACCGAGAGAGGCGCTTGTCGCATGGCTATTCGATTGGAATAGAACACACGTATTATGCGTGAATTCTTTCGTTGCCTTGAATTCGAAAGCGGTTATAGATTTTTTTTCCACGCTTGTATAAGCGTCGTATATAGTGGAGTATAGGGGATGGCTCTTTTTCCGCGTGCATTCAGGCAGAAGTTTAATTGAAAAGAACGACTCTCATTTTTCGGATAATATAACGTTTGAATTCACTTAAAATGTCATTTTGTATAAGGTATTTTCTATACAATTAATCTTTTTAATGATTTGAAGATGTTTGATGGGTATTTAATTATTAAACGTTGGCATTATTTATATGAATCACAATTGAAGATAACAATTTTTTTAGAAAACAACGCAAAGGCGAAGATTAAGAATACAATAGAAATATAGCGAAACAATATACAAGTACATGGCAAAGAGTCTTTTAAATTAATGCCTGTACATGTTAAGTTAGTTATATAGATTAGTAATTAGTTAGCCTACTAAAAATAGTGGCTAAAGGTTTTAGTCTATGCTTGAAGATATTAATGAAACTAATGTTTCTAATCTCATAAAATATTATTTATAAAATAATCATAAAGCAATATTATACCTTTACTACTCCCATAAAACGAAATTACTTTGCATTTTTTATATAATATTCAAAGAGAACTAGTTCTCCACATTGTTATGCAATCCTAAATGCGAATCTATTCATTTATTTTCAATTCCTTTTAACATTTAACTTACGTGAAAATAGTTATAAATATGCGAATTTAAGATTTGAAAGAAACAATGAATCCCCCAAAATTGCGCGCTATTATATCTCGAAAATTTTGCCTATACCAATAGTACATACGCGCGCAGATCAATCAAACTGATTCGCCGGCAAAACACCCACTGCTCCGGCCACAACTATATACGACTTCATCAGGGCATCCCTGCCGTTTCAAGTACCAATAACCTCACCATCGCCGCCTCCACCCTCCATTCTTCCTTCTCTCTTTCACCAAAGACAAAACTTGCGCCGTGTCGCGTACACCACAGCGCGCGTAACTAATTGCCCGGACCAATCCACCCACTCCTCCTACCCCCTTGCACAATCCTCGCTGGCGTATTAATCCGTGAAATAGCCCGAACGTCAAAACTCTCTTTCTCTCTTTCACTCCACGTCTCAATAATCGAGCGCTACTATAGCTCTCGCATTCTTCGCATCCGCACGAGCCGGTGGACAGATGCGTGACCCCCGCGGCGCGACACCCCCATTGCGCACCGCGTATATATAAGAAAAACCGACGGCGATTCGATTCGCGGTGGTAGTTGAGCGAGGGCACGCGCACTTATTTCGAGTACGAGCGAGAGAGAGAGAGAGAGTTTTGTATCGTGGACTCTGCGGGTATTGATTTTTTCGAGGGAGAGAGAGAGAGAGAGAGAGAGAGAGGTGAACAAAGACGGGATTGCGTTTGAAAAAGAGAGAGAGGGAGATTGTCGGAGCTTTTTATGGGATCTGGATCTGGGGCTATTGTGCGCGTGGTGGATGCGTTTTTTTGCAGAGTATTTCAGCTGCGATGGTGTACATGGTCATGTGTGTGCGAAGAAGTGATTTGGGGAGATTAGGAGCGACGATGCGGGATTGGTATTTTAATGGATTTTCAAATGCTGTTTTATGGTGTAAGGATGATCGAGGATTTGCGGTGTGATTATGGTGAATGATAATTGATTAGATTGTTAAAAACTGAAAGATATCTTTCTCGTGACATTACGCTGGTACAAAATTATTTATATAAGTTATCTGATTATATTTTTTTAATCAAATAGTATCCATGATCATTACAGTTTATTTTCAAAACAGATGGCAAAAGAGTATATAACTTATTGATAAAGAAACGAACGAAATTTCATTCCATAGCTTCAAACCCATCTCCACCTCTCTCGCGAAAATATCGGAATCCAGATATCATAGAGAATAATCTCGTAAACTATCGCGCTAAATCATTTACCGCGTTCTAGCGCACACGGTTGCTTAGAGAGCGCAAACTTTATTTAGGACTGTTCCATTGCAGCGCGGGCCATCATTAATGCAATTATACACGCCGCGCGCTATACTCCGATATTCAAACGCGCTCGGCGCGCGAGAAACTATGCCGCGGTGGATTTATATTGTCATTATTCGTGTCGCGAGATGCGCGGATTAATATTAATTGACGTAAATTAGTTATATACAGGAGAGAGAAAGCGCGCGAGCGTCAGAAGGAAGTTGCAATCCAATAAATATAGATAGCGAGTGAACCGCGTCTTCGAGATATCGCGTGTTTCCGTGCGAGGTGCAGTGTGTGATATGTTTGGCGTATATATATAAGCCGCGAATATGTGTGTTACGAGTTCTCCGCTTGCGGTGGATCTGAATTTGTGCCCCCACACTCTACTCTGTCATTTCAATTTCTGATCTAGCGGTATTGTATAAAGGGAAAAGAAATAATTAATAATATTGAACGATGGAGTTGCTCGTACCTTGTTCCTTAAAAATATGTTATTTTATACATTTTACAATTATATTTTTTTCAACTTTCTTTTGGATTTAACATCTTTATATAGCTTTTTATTTCATTTTCAAACTATAATATTTTTTGCAACATGTTCATAGCCCTCTCGAAGCATTTTATTAGACTTAAATCTCCACTTGTTGCCGTGCCCATACAATACATACATTTTACAACTAATCCCTCATCCCGCTCGCGATCTTCTGTGCAACGAGAACAACGAACGATTTCTGCGCACAATATATAACGCACGCACGCTGCTGCGTTCACGCCGAGCAGTACGCGCGCCTCGTGATAATCGAATTAAATCCTCGAGCGATCAGCACGACTACTCCTACAAAAGAACCCTCTCTCTCTCTCACACCCAGGCACGCGCACAAAGAACGCACGAGATTAAATCAAACTTGCAGCTAGAGAGAGATGCTCTGACACAATTGGCGAGGAGGCGCGGTCGCATGTACGCAGCCATACGCGAATAAAAGCCGTTATAGGATTCCGCCCACGATAATTTCATCTCCTCTCCGTACGAACAAAACGCGCTAATCTCCCCTGACTTTTCTGCGCGCTATATATATAATAATACTCGAGGGCACAACGCCGCGACTCAATTGCGCGTAAAGCGCGCGTTCCGCCACTCGAGCGACCCCCGCCACACCGCTGTAAAAAGCGACGTGCGTATGTATGTAGATGCAGTGAGGTTTCTATTGTTGTGCGGCGGTCGCGCGCCCGCATCACATAGTCGCCTTGAGTTCAAACGTGTGTGTGTTTATGGGTGAGTGTACTATACTCGTGCACGCACAGATGCACAGTTGCGCGCGTGAATGACGAGAGGAGGGTTGCTGCGCGCAGAGGTATATAACGCGTAGGAGGAGCATTTGATGGAATGACTGCAGAGCTGGCTCGAGTGGAATCGAATCAATTGGTGCGCGCATGACGAGGTTTACGCGAATCGCTTGAGTTACGGGGATTTTATTATAGCTTTGTTCTGGGCTTTCCTTCTGGTTAGAAGGAACAATTATGGTGTATATTTATGTAATTCTTTTGTATCTGAATTAATTGTTTTTGAGGTTTTAGTTTTAAACTATTGCGATAAATTAAATAAATTAAAACAGTGTAAACGTATAGACGATCGTTTACGTGTGCTTTATACATTATCAATTAAATCTGTATATAAGAGAGCTATAAGTTCGCTTGATGCAGTATTAACATACATTGATTAGCTGTTAAAACTGTTATCAAAGTCATTATTTAACGATATATATATATATAATAGCTAAACCTGAACAAAACTGCAGCTAGTAATTTACGAACGGAAAATTTCCAAGCAATCGAGCAAACTTCGCGATACTATTATATATATGAAAAGCAAAAAGAAAAATAATTACGCAACCGCAGTCGATCACTTTTAATCTTCGATCGATCTTCCATTTTTTCTCATCCAATTAAATGAAAAACTATAAAAATCCCCGTCTTCCCCCAACACTCCATAAATCACGCTCATCATATCACCGCACGCCGCTTATAATCCACCGCCCAATCACTGCATATATGCGCACCACCGAAAATCTCCTTCGACATATACGCGCACCACATCATACCTACACAGCCGGCTGTCGAATTTTTTCACCCAACACAATTCTCTCCCCCTTCGCCATTACCCAATTATTTCGTGCGCGGGGTGACGCTGCCATCTGTCCGATTAGCCACGATCGCGCGCCGACGCCGGCGAGATAAGGCGCGCGCACGCGTGAAGGGGTGAATTTTCTAGCGCGTCGAAGAGATTTCAATTGCGGAGGGAGAGATCGCGCGCGAATGGAGGTTAGATAATGTCGGGATCGGCGGGGCTTGTTTTTATTGCGAGATCGGGAGATGAAGGTTTCTTATTTTTATTGTTTTGAAGGAGATTGGAGGCCTGGGTGTCTTTGTTTGCGGTGGGGAGAGAGAATAGTTAGAGGCTGATTGGAAATACGAGTGCGCGTTCGGTAGTTGATTTTCGGTTGTATGTCTTTGTCAATTAGACGAATCGAAAGTATATATACGAACAGAAGTCGATAAGATCTGAGATGCTGCTTTTGTGCGCGTGAGAGAAAGAGAAGCGTTTGATTGGTCGTTAAAAAAGTAACGAAACCATCGAGTACTCTACCAGCTCTGCCTCGCTATACCAATAAAACTCTATTTTCGAATCCTATATATTATACGTACAGACAAAGCCAAAACCCCCGTGAGAAAGTCACCGATAACAGACCTCCGCAGGTGTCTAATCACACACATAACATTCGAAATCTCGATAACCACACACGCCTGTAATATTTGACGCCGCTCGCTTATCCTCTGGCCACGTGTCGTTATCACTATATACATTCGTACACATACCTATATGAAACATACAGCTTATCCTGATGCATGCGCGTATACAATTATATGTATATCGTCGCCTCCGAATAGAAAGGCGTTATCTGGGACTGCGCTCGTAAAAGGCGTTAACTCGAAGCCCGCTCGTAGAAGGCGTTATCTCGTCAGTAACTTCATGTAGCTTTTCACACAATCGACCGATTTTAACGAGATAACGCCTTCTACGAGCGGGCTCC
>JAPYZO010016597.1:0-16265 GCA_030522905.1 Torymus flavipes | reverse complement strand
TATATATATATATATAATGTTATGTTATATATATATATATATATATATATATATATAATGTTATGTTATATATATATATATATATATATAATGTTATGTTATATATATATATATATATATATATATGAGGAAAACTCTGGAACTTTTATGTTTTATTTTAACGCTTTTTTTAAAGTAACTTCTTGCTGCTATTTAGCGTGCGAAGCACATAAACAAGACAGGATAAAAAATTTTCATTTTCGATCTAGAAGACCAGTCCAGTAATCATATTGGTTAAAAAAAACTAATAGCAGCAAGAAATTACTAAACAAAAAAGTTACATAAAAGTTCAAAGTTCCAAAGATTTCTTCATGTGTTAAAACATCATAATATACTTATGAATGATTCCATGTCAGATTTAGACTCATATTTTTGGTAAGATTCAAATATTGTTTTTATAAATCTATATAAAAATATATGACACGTATATTTTTACTTTTATTTCAACGTCGTTTTTCTGCATACACTACATAAGCATTGAAAATAGATTTGATCAGTTCGGAAAATTAATTAATATAATCGGTGTAATATATATTATAAATCAATGATTACGTCAGGAAGGACGCAAGCTGCGGAATTAGCAGCGATTTTTCGATTCTTTTAAAATACTAAAAATAGGCTGATATTTAAAATCACGTTTCTACTTTAAACTTACTTCTAGCTTATCATAAACTATACGACCAAAAGGTAATTATGTGTTTAAAATATATTTTTATTTCTGATTTAGTTTAAAATGAACAGCTCGAAAAATATTTGGAATTCAGCTAATTGATATTTAAAAATATTGTTTTTCTACACATTTGGTCTAAGATGAACAATAAAGTATGGTATGCGTAAATGAAGATTATATAAGAATAGTTTTTATAATTTAATACAAAAGCCAATAACTCAGAACAAGTCAAACGACGTTCTGTACCCCAAAATGTCCATATGGATGGGTGTGTGTTTGTGTGTATTTTTGTCTGTAGATGTATGTATTCTAAATTTGACAAAATTTATATGTAATGTACATGCAAAATTACATATTTTTTTGCTAACAAAAGTTTTTTTAGAAAATCATTAGGTATTTCTTCATTTAAATTCACTTTTAAAAGCACCTAGTTTTCATGAAAAAGCGTCGTTAAATCATCTAAAAACCGCGTTAGAAAACTTTTCACAAAATAAAAATTCGAGCTTTCGTTTCAAGCTTTCCAATTATTTTGCTAAATTTATTATTCTACGACAATTAGTTAAAAAAGTACTCTTATTCACAGTTAACAAAGAAAGAACAAAATTATTGATTTTCTTTTAAATTCTTTAATGCAATATAAAAAAATCAGGAAAATAGATTTACCCTTAGGTGAGTCTTAAAGCTCTTGATTCAAGCTTCCCATAAGCCCCCGACGGTTTTTGTAGTTCAATGGGGAGCGGAGAGATAACACTTTTTCGATGACCTATAATGTCGTCTGGGTAGGCAAAAGCAAGTGACCTGGAGTGTAACCATAAATTACATAAATCAAAAACTTTCTTTTCAATTCGTACATGTATAACCATAAATTAGATTGATCCGGAGGTCGTCAAATTTTAACATCGGCCTGTGTTCCTTTTCTGCTAACGAAAAATTTGCCTGAAAAATAATATTTTCAATTTTACAATGCGCACACATAAAAATGCTGTTATCTATTGTGAAATAGTTAATGTTAATAATACTATTTCCTCTGGACATAAAACTTGGATATATATAAGGGGCTCATATAAATACGAGCTACAAATTCAATTGTGCTATCTCTTTGTGAACGTTTAGTAAATTTAATGTGTTTTAAAATACTCTAAATACCATAATACTATAAAACGAAGGAGCAAGTATAATGATCATTTCCTTTTGGTAAGTTAATTTAGCAAAAGTTTAATGTTAATTTTCCTATAGAAAAACAATCTCCAGGAAATTTCTGAAGACACTTCTACAACAAATCCAGCAAAAGTAAGTATCTGTAAAAAATTTCTACAAAGTTTTCGCTCACAGGAAAATTTTACAAAAATTATTTCACAGCAGATTACTAAAATCCCCAGTATATATAATTAATTTTTGTTCTATAAATGTGAAATATTTTCTGTAGAAATTTCTGCAGAATTTTTCTGTGGGTGAAAACTTTGTCAAAATTTCTTAAAGGTACTACTGCAGAATTTCTTGTAGAAATTTCTGCAGAAATTTCCTGATGATTCTTTGTTTTCGGGTAAAAATTTTTTTATAACGTCTTACTTTGCAACATTTGTATATAATAGGACACCAGCATCTGGAATTTTAATATTTCTACTATGTTTTGAGACAGCGCATGCAGGAGCTTTACGTGGCGGAGGTACGTTTAGAAAATTTAAAATAATCGGTTTTAAACATTATCAGTTTCCGATCAAACTTTTATTTTTGTAAATTGAATAAATTAAAATTTCTAATTGAATCTACAACAGCATGGAACTGAAATAGTATATTATGCAACGAGGATGTGAGATAAACTTTTTTTAAAGAAGCGATCGAAGAAAATGAGTCGCCGGTGATAACTGCCGCGTGATCGTTCTAGTGAAAAAAACTGCTTCCAATACATTGATACTTATAGCTTCCTTAAACTAATGTATTTATTTCTTTATTTAAATTTTTATACTACGCATTACTATATTCCATTGTATTATGATCTCCTTAACGAAAATCCAGGAAAAATTTGCTCTATCACATCAGATTTTTGAGGTGTCTGATGCACACAATTTTTTAAATATCTTAAAAACAACATTTCAACAATTTTATGTATTCATTTAGTCAATAAAATAATATAGATTTGCTTGTTCCAAGTAAAGACTATTTAATATCATCTTTCAACAATTTTTTTTTTCTGAAATCGTTACAAGTAGAAGCTTGCTTTCTGTGACAAAAGATAAATATATAAATTATCTAACCTTTACACGCACACACATCATTCAAAAACAAAAAATTTTAATGCTTTTTTTAAAATTAGCAGTTATATTTCAGAGGAAAAAAAAGTAGAAAGATTATCCAAAATAGAATTTTAGGGATATAAGCAGTTATATATTATTTGGTTTTCAACTTGATAAAAAATGGTTAAACTTTGTTTTTTAAAATATCTCAAAAATCTTATACACTTCATATATTGTTATTATTTTAGTTAAATTCTCAATAAGTTGTTTTGTTTTCTAAAAAAATATTGATATTTTTCTGTTAAATTCAACAGAACTTCCTTCAGATCAAAATTTATTTTAGAAATTTATACACAATAAACTTTGGGTATTCCACGTGTTATAAAAACGGTTATTCCACCAAATAACGAATTTCAGAATATTTTTTAGAAATTTTAAATCTGCATTTTACAATATTCCTTAAAAAATTTTAGCTCTCTATGCTAACCGGTTGTAGAATTTTTTATGGACGTTTCACATACGGCGTGCGCACGACTTAAGACGTTCACGAAAAATACTAAAAATTTTTAACAACCATAGATAGAAAGCTTAAATTTTCCAGAAAACTTCCTTAGGCCTTAAGGAGTATTGTAGACTGTAGTTGAAATGGAATAGCGAAATTCGAAAATTTGTGACACAACTTTTTAATTTGAAGATAAAGCTTGAAAATTTTGTAAAAAAAACTTTGAATTTCGCCATGAAAATATTCCTTAAATATTGAAGAATGAAAGTACTATTTTTATTAACACTAAATTGACTTCAGACTTTTAATAAAATCACCTTAATCTGTTTTAATCTCAAGGAACTGATGCATCAACTGGAAATGTAGATGCATCAACTGCTACATTAACTGGAAATGTAGATGCTTCGACTGCTACATTAATTGGAAATGTAGATGCTTCGACTGCTACATTAACTGAAAATGTAGATGCATCAACTGATGCATCAACTGTCACATTGACTGCTGCATCAATTGTCAGATCAACCTTAGCATCAACTGATGTAATCAACTGCTGCATCAACTGCTGCATCAACTGCTGCATCAACTGACACACCAACTGCTGCATCAACTGTCACATTAACTGCTGCATCAATTGTCACATCAACCTTAGCATCAACTGATGTATCAACTGCTGCATCAACTGACGTATCAACTACTGCATCAATTGCCGCATCAACTGCTGCAACAACTGCTACAACAACTGACGCATCAACTACTGCATCAACGGTCACATCAACTGCTGCATCAACAGAACATGTAGATGCATCAACTGCTACATTAACTGGAAATGTAGATGCTTCGACTGCTACATTAATTGGAAATGTAGATGCTTCGACTGCCACATTAACTGGAAATGTAGATGCATCAACTGATGCAACAACTGACGCACCAACTGCTGCATCAACTGTCACATTAACTGCTGCATCAATTGTCACATCAACCTTAGCATCAACTGATGTATCAACTGATGCATCAACTGACGNNNCAACTGATGTATCAACTGCTGCATCAACTGACGTATCAACTACTGCATCAATTGCCGCATCAACTGCTGCAACAACTGCTGCAACAACTGACGCATCAACTACTGCATCAACTGTCACATCAACTGCTGCATCAATTGGCACATCAACTGCTGCATCAACAGGAAATGTAAATGAGGAATGCCTAACGGATCCCTGCCGGAAAGAAGGTTTGTCACAGTTTATATTATTTTATTTTATCAGGACCAGAATAAAAAGAATTAATCAAATGACTATGTCGACAAAACATGCACAAAAAGAAATTTGTTCCAACCGACAGTTAGGTAGTCGTCGAACAGTACGCTCACGATCATCCAATTCTTCGGTCGTCTAACTTCTCACTCGTGGAGAGTCCTAACCTCAAAATCATAACTTTAATATGATTATTCGGCTCTTGTGGTATGAAATACGGTTCGAAACTGGTGCATAAGAGGATTTTTACCTCATGTGGCTTTTTGCACTCGCTTCGCTCGTGCGAAAGACGTCACGTGTGCTAAATAATCACCATCCGCATACCCGTAGATATCGATTAGTACAGCGTATCAAAAACAAAAGAAAACAGCGCCCTCAAATTTTCGTCTGTTAGACGCTGAAAATTGAGCGAATAAATCGCCCAATTTAGAATTATAAACCGCTAAACCGTTGGTTGTTCTGATTATATCAAAATTGGCGTGTCTGTCATCCACCGGTGGACAACGGTTTGCCCAAATTTTTTCCGTGTTTTTGTAGCACTGCGTGGCATGAATCCGCATTTATAGCACGATCACATCTTGTGATACCAACTTTTAACAATTATATTCATGTTTCTGAAGAGATTTAAAGAAGTCGAAAATTTTACTATTACAAAGCTTCCTCTAGGAGGAAGCAATTTTTTGTTACTTCAAGAACCCTTTTTCCATACTATATTGTTTCTCAAATTATAACATGTGAAGTAAGCATCGTAAAAAAATATATGTTTATCCATTCTATATTTTTTAAAATGATTTAAAAATTATAATTTTACAATAATTTAAAAATTCATTAATATTTAAAATTCAATACGATTAAAGTAGTTCATCTGCCAATAATGTAATAAAAATTCTAATATCGCAAAAATTTTTCATCTTGTCCATTGAAATCTGTGCAGAATTCCTGACAGTAACTGATGCCTGGTGGTAACCTTTAGCTTTAGCTTGCAACGAAGCCAGCTAACATATGATCTTGAGCAAATTTGACAAAGATTTTTATGCTCTATTGAATGCGACCTATTCGATTTAAAAATTTAAATCCAATCTTTGTGATTTAAACTCCTAACATCTCTAATCATGTTTCTAGAGAGATTTAACGAAACTTAAAATTTTACTATTACAAAGTTTCCTCTAGGAGGAAGCAAAATTATTCGTAAAATATATACCGAATTAATCAAATTACAATATCTTATTTTATAGCTAACAGCATTTTGGAATATATGAATCAAAATGTAGAACCATGTGATGATTTTTATCAGTTTGTTTGCGGAAATTTTATTCAAACGCATTCAATACCTGATGAAATATCGGATTTGAGTCAGTTTTTTCTTATTGAAAAAGAATTAATCAAGGTGCTACTCGACGATATAAAAATTAAAATTGCACCAACCGAAATTAAAGCTGTTCAGAATGCAAAGAAACATTATCAAAATTGCATGGATGAAGGTAAGAAAATATATCATTTACATATGTTCAAAATAAAATCTGTTATTAATAAGATAAGTTTAAACATAATGATATTTTTATAGCTCGGATTGAACAGGAAGGTACAAAGCCAATCCTTGATTTTTTGGATAGATTGGGGGGTTGGCCGGTACTACGAGGAAATGATTGGAAAGTAGATAATTATCAATGGATAGATACGGTTTCCAAAATTCATGAAGCGGGCTTAGAGTCATCTTTTCCAATTAATCTATACATCGATAGTGACTCTCTCAATACCACAAAAAATATGGTGAAAGTTAGTAGGTTTGAATGAAATATACTTCTATCGAGTATATTTTTACTCAAAAAGTGTTGTTATCTGAAAGCATTTGTTGCATATTATTTGATTGAATTAATTTAATTCATTTCAGATTGAAAGTCCTTTATTAACAGTTGACGATTCGTACTTCGGTGAGGGTGTAAAATATCTCGAAGCACTGCAAAGTTTTATGGTTAATGTTGCTAAAATTCTTGGTGCAAATGAAGATATAGCAGCGACAGATATGAAGAGCTGTTTAGATTTTGAAGTAGAACTTCATAGAGTATGTATATTTTTATTTGTATTTTATATTTTTTCCTCAGAAGTTATCATGTATCTCGTTATAAAAATTAATTTAATAGATAAAAATGACTCCTGAAGAACGAAGAAACGTTTCACCAGTTGAAAACCAGAAAACTCTAAAACAGTTATCAGACTCTGATGAAAGTATTGATTGGACAGATCTTTTTCATAAAATATTAAATCCAGCTGGCATCATTGTAGATGAGACTGAACCAGTTGAAATAGACGATCCAAAATATGTTTCTGAAATTGGAAAACTTATAAAAAGAACATCTCCTAGAGTACTTGCAAATTACCAAATTTGGCAAAAAATTATGGACTTAATTGATTATCTGCCCACAATTTTTCAAGATAAGAAATTGGACTTTAAAAGGGTTACACAAGGCATTAATAAAATGGAGAAGAGAGAAACAGTATGCATGACTGAAGTTATGAACAGTTTGAATATTGCCGTTAGTGCTATGTACGTAAGAAAATATTTCAATAAACAAGTGAAGGACAATGTCGAAACTATTGTAATAAATATAAAGAATCAAATAAAAGATAATTTGCAAATAGTAAGTTACTTAATTTTATTACCTTGTTTTTCTTACAATGAGAATTCTTCATTTTCTGAAAATAAACTATGAATGTTATAGATTCAGTGGATGGATGCAGAGACGAAAAAATATGCTTTAGAAAAACTTGATGCTATGCAGGCTTTAGTTGCATACCCCGATGAATTATTAGATGATGGAAAAGTGGAGGAATACTATGAAGATCTTGACATAGAGACTGGAAGCTATTTAAATGGATATATTAACATTACAAAGTTTCTAAGAAATACAAATTATAAACAATTAAGGACTGCTAAACATTGGTCAACTGAAGCAGAGGTAGCAGTAGTGAATGCTTATTATAATCACTTCAAAAACATAATTAGTAAGTATCATTTCTGTTTCTTTAACACCTAAACTTATTATGCATTCACATCGTTTTTCATTATAAAACAAAGTCTCGGAAATAATATTATACTACGAATTTCGTAATAAAAATAATTAATAAATCACAATAACGATTCATTTAATAACGATTAATCAACAATCACCTTGAATCTACAATAATAATCTAAATTCCTATTATATTCTTTTAGTTTTGCCAGTTGGAATTTTGAGAGATCTATTTTATCAGTATGACCGTCCAGAGTATTTAAATTACGGGGCTGTAGGGTTTGCAATAGCACACGAAATTATTCATGGGTTTGATGATGACGGAAGTGAATATGATAAAGATGGGAACTACAGAAATTGGTGGAACCAAGCTACAGCGGATAGAATGAAGGAAAAGTCTCAATGTATGCAAGAACAATACAGCAATTACACTATTTCACGAATTGGTCTAAATGTAAGAAACTTTTCCAATCAGATGCACAATAATTTTCTATTTTTAATATAGACCAAGAGTTGTTATTTTATTCTTTATTCTTATAAATATTAATTATGTTAATATTAAGATTTTGAGCGTTTATTAAAATATGCATATGCTATCTCTTTTGCTTTAGGTGAATGGAAAACTAACCTTAGGAGAAAATATTGCTGATAACGGTGGCATAAAGTTAGCTTATAAAGCCTATAAAAAATGGGTGGAGGATAATAACGTTGTAGAAAAACGTCTTCCTGGTCTTAATTATAAACCAGAGCAGATGTTCTGGATTGGAGCCGCAAGAATTTTCTGTAGCAAGTCCAAAAACGAATGGATTCGAAACATGGTAAAGACCGACGAGCATCCTCCGGATGAAGTCCGAGATATACTCCCTTTTGCTAATGATGAAAACTTTGCAAAAGATTTCAATTGTAAAGCTGGTTCAAAAATGAATCCACAGAATAGATGTCAAGTATGGTGAAATTCTAAGTTACAAGAACTTAGAATATATTGCAATAATTAATTTTTTGTGTAATTATGATATTCTTCTTGAATAAATTATACTTTTATTGAATTAAAATTATGACCTATCTCAAATCAGGTGGCCCGCGTATGCCTATGCCACCGATGATTTTTAAATTAAAGTATTTATGTTCTTCTCCAAAAATTATTCGATCCGTATTTTTTTGTTGCAACGAAATTTCATGCGTTCAGCAGAGCCGAACAATACGGAGAAAATCCTTACTAAGAAAAAAGTTTTTCAATGTCATTTTCAAACTGCTACTGTTTCACCAGTTTTTTAAGTGGATAACACATAATTTCACTCGGAGTTGAGCCCTCCTTTTTAAGTCCTTTACGTTATTTTCAAAAAAATAAAAAATAAAAAATGTACGAGTTATGCACTTTTTACTGATAAATGTACTTTTTAGAAAAGTGCATTTTCCTCGAAACTCCCATTTTATTGCTCAATTTTTTTTTATCGTGATAGAGGACGTAAAGACGTATATACGTGAGATTCACGGTGTTTGCGCTGGGATAGCGATCACTAATGAGATAACACACAATAGTACATTACCAGATGAAAGTCTACGAATTCGCCACCTGCAGAGCGTGTAAAAGTCGCCGTTTGTCGCTGATGCAATATAGAAAAATCTAAAATTCAAATAAATAGAAACTTATAATAACGTTTTTCTACAATTCAATTTTTAAATCCAAGTAGACGGTTAATGCGAGGTCCGCGCATATAAAAGAGTCACGTAGACATGACGCAGTAAGCAAGACGATTATTTATAGTATATATTGTGTAACTAGGACGAAAAGTGGGCCTTTTTAGAAGACGAGTACTGCAATCACACGAGGTCAAAACGCCCACTAAGCCCTAGGTGCATAAAAATAGTATGCTGGATTTATTTTTGAATAAAAAAGTCATAAAAAACATGCATTCACAAATTTATAGTGGATTAAGTTGAATTTTTTTCGATTTTATGGAATTTTCCAGTAGTGGACAAATAAAATAGAAATAAATCGGTAAATAATGAGTATAGTCTAAATGAGGCGCATCTTGAAGTTATTTTTTGAATAAATGAAAATTTTGTCAATGATTTCAATAATAAAGTTCTGTCAAAAAATGATTTCTGAGAAAAAATACAGTATGTGATCAATTCTCAAGAGACAGAAGGTCTACTAAGAACATTTGATTAAATTATTTATTGTTGAATATTATTTTTTGAACATATTAAAATAATATCTATTTCTCATAATTACGCATAAAGGAGTATACATACAATAAACTATTGCAAATGAAGAAGTAAATTATATTAAAATTTAGAATATATGTGTAATTTTATGTAAGATTAATAATTAGTTACTTTATAAGAGTTAAATTACTATCATATATTATAATGCGTAAAGTACTATTAATTAAAGCATTGGCCTTTTTATCTTTTAGATATAAATGTGAATAAAGGATCTAATAATAATAAGTAAAACAGAAATTTAATTTATTTCTTATGGCTAACTTTATTAATAATTAAAAAACTATACAATTATAAGCGTAATAGAGTACAACGAATTAACGCCGAATGCCGGAAAAAGTTATCAATAGAGAGATCTTTCCTAACCATTCGGGTCAATCGCTGTAAGTCAGTCCTTTTTGTTCCTCTCCTTTACTTTCTACCGAATGATCTGTAACATAATAGATAATAAAATATTAATTATTTTCCCCTTATATAAAGTCAATTATATTATGTATCAAAGGGCGCGACAGCGCCCTGCTTGGCGAGTATAAGGAACGAAGTGACTGACGAGTAAGCGGGGCGCCGACGCACCCTATATACATTTTTTTTGTCATATTTCCCATATCATTTTTTTATATACACTGATACCTCGCATAAGGTACTTAATTGGAAAGCATTTTTCATTCACATTCTACCTATAAAGTTTCATTCCTCGGAAAACAATTATAACATGTTTTTAGAACAACTCAAAAAATTACTATCATAAAGCTTCCTCTAGGAGCAAGCAAATATGAATGGTAAGAAGATAATACTTTGTGCTAAGATTTTCCGTGCGGCTTATAATTCTCGCATATTTAGTATTTTACCATAAAAATGATTGCTTATATGCTCTATTGCTGTCATTCAAACCTTATTAGACAGAAAAAAATTAATTTAAAAACAAAATATGTTTATCATTCCCTTAAATATAATTAACAAGTTCAAGAAGAACAAATAATATTGAATGTTGATTTTAATCTCTTATGCAATTACTTTTATGTTATTAAAATGATACAAAAATGAACTCTTCCCTACTCCAACATAAACTTTAACTTACCCCGAGCTAGCGGATGCCTCAGCATGGGCGTAAGAGTTGCCGCCGCCGAAACCACCACCGGGATAGTATCCACCATTGCCTCCTTGACCATATCCTCCATGACCACCATGACCAAAGCCTCCTTGACCATAGCCTCCATTGCCACCATGACCATAGCCTCCATTGCCACCATGACCATAGCCTCCATGGCCACCATGACCGAAGTCTCCGTGACCGCCGTGACCGTATCCTCCGTGGCCGCCATGACCGAAACCTCCATTGCCATAGTCACCGAAGCCTCCCCCGTGGCCACCAAAGCCTCCCCCGTGGCCACCGTAGCCACCACCAAAACCACCACCACCAAAGCCACCGTGGTGATGGTGGCCTGGGTCAGCGGACGCTGCTCTCGCTATGCGAATGTATTCTGGAGGAGAAAACAAATGGTTTGTTTAACATTCAGTTATATTTAAGAATAATATCATGTTTGGAAAGAGGAAATTTTGTTTGAAAAAGGTTTTTTAACAAATTTAGATATTAGATTTTAAATATTATCACTAGTGGAATGCTGACATAACAACTGAGGACCTTCGATAACTCAAGGCTCAGGATCGCGATCCCGATCGAGACACATTTTTTTTCGTGTTCTTCCTACACCATTTATTATTTATTATTTGTGAGTCCTCGCTCGTAAAAATCTTAATTTGAATTATAATACAAAATTTTTGTTTTTTAAACTTGAAATATCGAACTTTATTTATTTTAGAATTCACAAATGTTTACACAAAACTGTTGTAGTAGATTATCAAAGTGAATGAATAAGAAGAAGTAAATATTAACTGTCAATAATTAAAAATATTGCACAAAAGGAATGCCACATTTTTGTCTTATTTAAAAAAGCAAACTATAGTCTATACGGTTGAGTAAAATACCTTCATCGGCAGCGGGGAAAGCCATCGTCACAGCAACGAGGCCGAACAAAAGGGCAACCGTGAACTTGGACATTTCGTCAAACTCTTAGCACTGAACTGTTTACTGGAACTTAACACTGAGGCACGAGGATGAACTGATGCCGAGGAAGGAGCGCGCGTCGCTTTTATACGCCTCGCAGACGCGCGTATACGTGCGTATGTGCGTCCACCTTTGCGTGCGTACGCGATAGGTTAGTAAGTTTGGGGCCCGTTTCGCCCCCTCTCCGGGGCCGGAGCCTATAGAATCGTCATTGGCCGCTCTGTCTCTGAGTTTCTCCAGCTGCCTGCGCACGCTAATTCGCCGCAAAATGACCGTGGGATTCCCTTAATATGTTTCCGCGTTATATGTGTATTCCACTTATGCTAATTGATAGAGCGGCGAGAAAAAAGGAAGGAAATTAGGATTCGCTCGTATGCAGCGGCGGACTTTAAGAGTCGTGAATCGGTCTTTGACGATTCCTTAATGGAGACGGAAGAAGAACCGCACGAGGCTAATCACCCAGTGTTTGCATACGATGCTCGGTTTGAGATTTTAATCATCCTTGGTGATTCGCAAGATCGTACGCGATATTCTTTGTTGCGATTATGAATAGTACTTAATGTATTTTAAAACGTAATTATTGCGTGCAAAATGTGTTTGCCAAATGAGTATATTGTATTATTAAACCGAACGATTGAATATAATAATTTACTTTGTTTTTGTTGACAAGGCTCATTCAACTCAATAAAACATAGACCTATGTCAGTTAGAATTCTCACAAAATAGTTTTTGCAAATTTATGCGTGTCAAAATATCTTTTTCGAGAATTGAAATACTTCCGTTCTGAAATTAGCATAATACGGGCACGCGCAAATAAAATATTTCCTCATCTGAAACTAAAAAGAAGAAATTTACTTTGTATCCAAAAATAGAATCAATCTTTCCATGGTCTCATGTTTTTCTATGAAATCAAAACAGTTTTATAAATGTTTCAAATATTATTTTTTTTACTATAATTGCGAAGGTAGAATTTACATATACACAATTTACAATACATAATTTAAAAAAAAAAACTAAATAAAATACTAACATATAAAAATTTAATGTAAGTCTATGTATTAAATATCCCATCCCAGAAAAATCTGATTAAAGCATATTTAAAATTTCTATATAGCTGCTCAGATAAATATTCTGCAGGCATCCCGTTTTTGTGTAAAAAAATAAGGTATTTTCTAGGAGGTCAGATACACTTTCAAGAAAATACTACATATTATAAACAGGCTGATGAAGATGCTTTTTTTGTATGGAAATACGCGATAAAGTCTGAAAAAATCGCAGAATTTTTGGGTTTTTTTAATTTTTCCCCTTGCCAGCCTCTGATATCCATGAAGTTGCTATATCTAGAAAAAAGAAAACACTTCGAAGATGTCAACAGTAAACGACTATAAATCGGATCTCTTATGCCACTAGTAAGTGGAAGAATAGGAAGAAAACATAATCCAAAAGAATTTATCATTGTATTTACATCATGCGAATTAGATTTTTCTTGAAAACCCGTTTGCGATTTACGAAAACACGAAAGCTTATAAGGAAAAAATTGTAAAATTTGAGTCATATAGTTGTTTAAATGTCAATCATAAATCATATTAACCAGTTAAAATAAGTATATACTTCAAGCAAGTGTAATATTAATTGAAAATACAACAAATCATTTTATCTTGTTCTTATATGTAGCTAATTTATTCCACCAACAGCAGGTATTTCACTTACTGTGAAGAATACTTTCTTATATCAGAGCCTAGATAATACAAAAGTCCTTATGAAAAATAATGTCCTTTTTTTCAATTTTGTTTATAAGAATTATTTCATTGTACTGTCATATTTTATACAATAATGCAAAAACTACTTTTAACAAATGCTCTTCTCAAAATAACTAATTCCTAATAGTATTTGAATAAGTCGTCTATCAAAAGTCAATTTATAATTTTCATCATGTTTTTGTTACATCTTACATGTAATATTACGATAATGAACAGGAATTGTTACGATAGGTAAACGAAATGATTTCATAATACACGATTCTAACTTTCATCAGAAAATTTTCGTTCGTAAATCGATCGTATTTTTTCCGATCGCCTGATCGTCAGTCGCTAATTTTTTTTTCTATTGATTTTCAAGAAAATATCACGCGCCATATAGTTACCGGTCACAAAACCTCAAACTCTCACACATACAAGCCAAAGGAATGCCCTCGAGTTACGGAACGGTCTCGGGAATCCCCTCGAAGTGGAGTCATCGCGGAGAAAAAGGAAAGGAGGCTCGACACGAAGATTATCTATATATTAGCACTGTGTGGTTCACGGCAGTTCACGCAATGTGAAAACGGCTCGTCCCTGAATTTAACTTATGTCTACTTAAAATTAAGCGTTTTTGTTCTAGAGCGTTCATGCAATGAGTGATGTTGATTTATGCCTAGTATCAATATAATATACGTACACTCTTAGAAATTGTATCTCTATTTTAAACAAAGTTTGTGTAAAATATGAATTTCCCTATGTATCTCTATTTTAAACAAAGTTTGTGTAAAATATGAATTTCCCTATTTAACACAAAAATTTGTGTAAAATGACGGTTTTACACAAATTTTTATGTAAAAACATAATTTTTACATTACAGTACATTGAAATTTTTGTACAGAATTTTGTGTAAATTAAAAATTATACACAAAATTTAAATTACACAAGATTAATATTTCACATAAAATTTTTAACCGTGTATGAATTAGTTAAATCAACATTGAATTACTATATCAAATAATATAAGGTAAAGGTTGAAATGCTGTGATACAAAAATGTCAAATAAACTTCATAAATTAAGATAATTATTATTAAAGCTTTTTAAATAATAGTTATGAATAAACAACGTTATAGTATATTATCTTGAAAGTTTCCAATGTCGGCAGACTTTTGATCTAAAATCGATATCTTCTATAATGAATGATGCTTTTCACTTTATAGAAGGATAAAAATATATAAAATAACATTTTTACAACTTCTTTTACACAAATCATTACGATGCATTTTGAAAATTAACTTACTTTTCGGAAACCTACGTCATTTCTAAGTAATTGCAAGGTTCTACAGCTCAAATTTCTCTCAAATCCTTCTCTATGTCTGTAGCTGAAACAGTTCTCTGAATATTCATCTAAAACGATAATATACGTAGAAGTTTATTAGCTTCTTAAAAGGCCCTTACAAAGTTTGTTTTCCATTCCAAAAGCCACTTTGCATATACTCAAAGAAAGAAGAGTAAACGCGATCTAAAGTATGGGACCACCTTTTTTCTTTCTCACTTTTGTTACGAGGCACGGGTAATTACGCACCAAAGAACCTCGGGATGACGTCACCGCGCTCGCAGAGCTGAGTGGATTTTCTCGCCGTGGGCCCATCCGATCTGCTATTTACGTATACTTCCGAATAGATAGAATCTTGTCTACTGGTTTTTATGAAAGATGTGAAAGATTCTTTTAAACGGCCTTAAAAATATCAATATTTATATGTACGTTTAAACTTCGGCTTCAACGAAGTAATGATTTTAATTTTTTTCAATATTTCTTCGCAATAAGCATGTACCGATTATTGTTTCAACATTGTAATACTATATCTATCATGCTTATTTAGCTATAAACAACTACGTAATACCGGATCATGCAAAGAACCTGTTACCTTAGGCTAGAGTTTCAAATGTAGGAATATCAATTAAATTCATAACTAACAAACGATTTTATTGAAGTTAACAAACTTAACTTAATAGTATAAAAAGTAAATAAACTGATATTTTCGAAAAATCGATATTCATTAAATTAATTATTGAAGGAAAAATTTATTTGAATGTCTACGTTGTTTTCGACGAATCTATGGAAAATTCAATACGTCGTAATGCAAACCTTCTAGCCCGCTATAGAGATAAATATATTTTATAATACTTTCGAAAGATTAAGGTGATTTTAAATTTTTATTGAGCTGAATTTTCCTAACGTTTCAGGGGAAACCCATAGTAATTTCTCTTATTTCCACAATTTGGTTTTTTACTTCTTGGTTACGAGTAAGAAAATAAAACTAATTTAACGTGTTTGCATCAGTTAAATCAACTGATTATGAGTTAGAAAAAAGTTAAATGAGTATAACAAAAAAGTTAAATCAACTTTATTTATAATAAAAACAACTTTATATTTAAAATTAGCATTCCCATTTCACTTTAATAAAATCAAGATTTTACTATTTTTTATTATTTTTGTCAATATCGCTGTAAATTAGATTTTTTGT
>JAPYZO010016592.1:0-10019 GCA_030522905.1 Torymus flavipes | reverse complement strand
GAACGGACGCGACTGATCTTCCTTTTCCTTATTCCCGCGCCAGCGAGATACGCCGATTTGCAGCGGTGGTGGGGAAGGGGATCGATTATCCGTATCCGCGAGAGGTTTAAATAGGAAAGATCGGGTGAGATGACGAAGGGGAAGTTTGTAAACTTTGTCATTTTGGGATGGGATATGAGGGGAGAAAGATTACTGCTGTGTGTGGCTCACGGGATTTATGGGAGGTATTTATATATGGGTTATTTTTACAGTTTCCGATCGTTATCAGAAACGTATAGATGGTTAACCCTGCAACCCCGGTTCGGAAATTTTGGTTTTCCGGTACTATTTTCTTAGATATCCCGTAAGAGAGAACTTTATAGAGATTTTTGATCTTTTCGAATCCGAATTTAATTTTGTAAAAAATTAGGATATTCTTAATACAGTAACAAATTCTTTAACTGAGTCCGCAATATTCTGATTTTAAATTATGGGATCTGAACACAGTGTAAGTTGCTATAAAATAGGGTTGCACGATATAGCAAGATTAGTATTGATATTGTCTTGTCTTATCTCAATATTGAAGATAAACGATACAATATTTATAATAACAGGGATCCAACCCGCTATTTTTGAAGAAATAGAGGGAAAGAGGAAAATTATCATTAAAAAGGAGAGTATTGTCATCTCTAAGGAATTGTTTCTGAGATAAAGGCTGACTGGGTGATCGGTGACGTGTTCCTATATCCCCTCGAACCGGCTTACTTAGGTACGTGAGTCCACCTCCACGTCCACCTGGCGGCGGCGCACAAATTAGACTCAGGTAGGCGGCACATACATGGCGGGAAAAATCAAATTGCCAATTTGGAAACTATTTATATACTTATACCGAAATTTTATTATTTTTAACTCAACCTAGTGTAGTTATTTATTAAATTACGTTCAGTTACATTATTCTTAAAATTTAGTAATTTTGTAACTTAAAAATTTCTTAAATTAAATAACATTTTTATGTATGAAACTTAATGTACTTTTACATTAAATTTATTCTAATTAAATTGTTATTAAATTTCTGTTGCATATCTAACTTTCAGTTAGAATATACTTGTATACATTAATTAGTTTCTGTTATTGTAGCGTGTTATTTGCATACGTAACTTAAATGTGTATTAATTTTACTAAAAACTGTAATATAGGTACTTTTATATTAATTTTTTTTTTGTTATCCATATTCAATTTGAATATTAAATTATATTTCATTCCATTATTCTTAAAATTCAGTAACATTTGTAACTTAACAGTTTTTTAAATTTAAGGACATTTTTAACAGCGAATCATTTGAAAAAGTCTGAAACCCAAATACCCGGAGGTGCGAGGTCCTCGAAAAAAAGGGAGCTACGAAGATGTGCCACAATGAACGAGGCAATTATTTAAAAAACTTACTATTTTACTGTCTGTATGCCTTCATTTTCTACGTGGACCTCGCATCCCACGGCTATTTGGGTTTAAGAATTTTGTAAACAATCGACTTGCTTACTGTCGCACGAACTCCTTTTTTTGTGTGGACCTCGTGTCCCCCGGCTATTTGGGTTTCAGACTTTTTTCCTGTCGCATGTCTGCGTAACTCGAATGTGATAAAAAATTTCAAGACAATAATACTTTTCACATTGACTGAAAAGATCTATACAAGAGAGAAATTGTCAAGAATCTACAAGAGCGAGACAATAATTACAGAAATATTGTATTGTATTGCTCTCGTACAGTCCTAAAAGAAAATAGTACTATTTGTAAGAGGCAATAATTGTCTTATTGTACTATTCATCACTTTACTTTTAGCATAAAAATGTAAGGGTACGTACTGAAATTGTAGTTTAGTTGTATTCATAACAAATTTTTCAATACACTTACGTATCCACATTCAAAGTTCGGTCAGATTTCATGGGGCTCATGAAAACACATACCTGTAACATAAAAAAATAAACATTTTATTGAATGCTTTCTACCGAGATAAAGTTTTTCGCACATTTTTCCATCTTTTCCACCCCTTTTTCTCTCTTTCTATGAAATATTGATTTCAAATTTCGATCGTACCTTACGCTTTCTCTTACGCTAATTTTTAATACCTATAATGTTATGTATATAAGATGTATAGAATAGTATTGAATACGTATAAAAAGGTCCATACAATGACAATAAATAAATAAATAAGTGTGTAGCGATTATGTGTTCGTCGACCCAAACACAAGCGGAACCTTGTATCGTATCCCAAAAAGCTTTTGAATAAATTCTCACTATATTCCTTTATCCTCTCATTTCATTGGCAAGTCACGCGGTAACTGAGGCACATCGCCGCCCGTACGAGCAAACAAGGTACGAGCCGGCGGCTAATATACGTAAAATCACGGCATAGCGGCGGCAGCGGCGCGCGACTTGATCGATGAGCCGATTGTTGTCGCGGCGCGCCGCTAGAGTATAATTCCTAGACCAACTCCACTCCCCCTCTCCCACTCACTCGCGCCTCTTTAAAATTAGCCCCGCGCTATTAATAAGTCTCGGGGCCTAGACTCACGCGCCGCTCTTGTATATGCGCGCGAGATAGTCGCGTCCGTGTGCTCTCGAAATCGAGCGAACGCATGCCACGTGGACAATTAAAAAAAATAAATGAAAGACGGGGCGAAATATATAACAGTGGTAGTCGGATAATTAGCGCCACCACGCGCACATAGCAGGTCGTTCGTCACGGCTGTTTTGCGCCCGATGGCGATTTTAATTTAAAGTCCGCACGAGCGGGCGAGCATCGACGTACCTATATAACCTATCTTGGATCTCGCGTCACTGACACGGCACAAAAGTTTGAGTAGCGCGCGCCTCCTGCGCAGTGGCTGGAATTTATTGTTATGGACTCGGGTAGGAACTTATTAATTATCTCGCGTGCGGGCATTGTGCGAGAGAGCGAGCGGCCGACTGAAAATAGTTGATAAAGGAGGCTGCGAGCCGACGAGTCGACGTCGTCGACACTCGCCAAGTGCCGCGACTTATGAGAGACGGGAGTCAGACAGAGAGAGAGAGAGCGTGCACAACGGAGGGAAGGACGTTTTATTCGCATTGCTGGCCGAAAGATGCATTGCCGTATTGTTCGCGAGCGCGAGGCTGCCTTGGCGGATTTCGAGCAGACGCGCGAAAGAGACGGAAAGAGAGTGAGAAGGAGGGAAGAAGAGTTCGGGACACTTTGCGCTCCGTGGGATGCTTTTCAGTGTGCTTGAGTTATTAGGGAGGTAGCTTGGTTGAAGTAAGATATAAGATTAGTGACAGATGGAGGAAAAAGTCACTTTATTAACGGTCTTTGCAAAATGTATAACGGACATAGAAGTTATGAAGAAAAAAAATGATAAATTCACGTTAAATTAATTTTACTTCTGCTATACTAATTTTAGTGAAAAATAACGTGTATAAGTGAAAGCAAACTCTTTCAAAGCCCAGTTAAGGCAATAGGCGCTCGCGAGACAGTACAACGTATAACTAAAAATATCTCTTTAACCCCACAGTGTTTTCCTAGCGCCTTTTTCGTTATAGGCCTGTTTAGGAAGCCTTCCCCCGGGGAAGAAAAGCAAATAGCAATTTCCATGTACAAACTATCGGATTTCTGGTAACAAGTTGGCCGATGACCTAAAAAGTCGTTAGTCTTTTTTTTTAAACCTCATATAATGTAAACTGACACACTTATTATAGAGATAATTATTTTCGTATATACTAAGTAATAATTTTATACGGTGAAATCTTTTAACGCATAGCATTAATTTTCTTACCATCCAAAATTTGTATAACTTTATAAAAAATGGATTTTATAAAATTTTAGTAATAGCAATCCCATTATGTTATGATTGCTCTAAAACAGCTTACGTCACAACAAGATCAGTTCGTCGGGTGAGACGTGAAAGAGACAACTCAGCTAAGAGCTAAGAAACCAGACAACTCGGCCAAGCACTAAGAAACCAGACAGTTCAGTCGAAAGCTAAGAAACCAGACAACTCGACCGAGTGCTAAGAAACCAGACAACTCGCGAGCTCCTTTTTCCATTCACTTTTTAATTGGGAAACCTTTGTTCCTTTATATTCGCAAAAATGTCTATGGGTTTATTTTTGTGATTTTTGTGGCTATTGAGAACCGCTGTAGGGAGTTAAAATCCTTGATTTTTATAACTCGCTATCATGGTTATATCAACTAAAAAACCGAATGAAAAAAGGAGCCAGTGAGTTGTCTGCTTTCTTAGCTCTCAACCCCTACTGGAAATCGCCCATTTTTCTTCCATTTGTGAAACAATTTTTTCACATTTTCTTGCCATTTTCTAACGATTTCGGTCAACTGACCATAAAATGGCGAGAAAATGTGAAAAAATTGTTTCACAAATGAGAGAAAAATGGGCGATTTCCACCAGGGACCAAGTTGTCTACAGTTTCTTAGCGCTCGGCCGAGTTATCTGGTTTCTTCGCTCTCAGCTCTCGCCTTTCACCTCTCACCCGATGATTTTCTCTCGAGTCTTCAAACGTACGATATGCACACACACACACACACACACACACACACACACACACATGCACACACTCGCGCTCGCGTTCACACATCATACAGTTTGAAAAAAGAAATTCCCCCTTTCAGCGTGAATTTTATTCCCATCAACTCTGCTCTCTCTCTCTCTCTCTCTCTCTCTCTCTCTCTCTCTCTCTCTCTCTCTCTCTCTCTCTCCCTCTCCCGCTCTCGGTTGAGTCAACAGCCCGTCGGCTTCAGTCAACAGTACGCTATATACACACATACACCCACACACATATGGCATTTACCCGCACGTGCGCAATTACTCAATCTCTCTCTCTACGGCGAATGCACCGACGTTAGATATATCCACTGAATAGGATAAGGTGGTAGGAGGGGAAGCGCAGACACGACCTTGAGGGTGTAGGCGTATACAGCCTCAGCAGTACATATAGCAGAGATGCGAAACGCCTCTAGAGAGAGAGAGAGAGAGAGAGAGAGAGAGTTCAATATTTGTTTTCGTCGCTGAGTCAGGCAGTAAGCATGTCAGCGCATACGCAACGCTTGCGCGCCGGCCGTTTCTCTATACGTCCGTACGTCCGCCTCATGCCCCTGTGTATATACGTATACATGTGTGTGTGTGTGTGTGTGTATGTATACATACGTGGCTAGCCATTCAGGGGTTGTGTGTATACGTATAGTATGCGAGCGCACGCTCACGCGCGGGGGCGTCGAGAAGACGAATAAGCCCGCCGCCACGGCAGATTAACATGTTATCGGAGCGCCGATATTGCCGTTTTTCCCTCCTCATCCCCCTTTATACACTCGGCCGTTTCGTTTTCTTATATACGTACGTCGATATATATACGAGACAGTTCACGCAAGTATACGTGCGGACGTCTACCGCGGCTCGACGACGCGTGTTATTGGATTTATTCGCGGCGGCACGGAAAATTTTTTACGAGCTCACCCGCTGGCTTTATATATATATATATATATGTGTGTGTGTGTGTGTGTGTGTGTGTGTGTGTGTGTGTGTGTGTGTGTTATGCGCCAAGGAATTAGCCGCTCGCACGCGTTGACGTGCTTGCGTCCCGAGGTATACACATGTGTACGTGTGTGTTTGTGTGTGTGTGTGTGTGTGTGTGTGTGTGTGTGTGTGTGTGTGTGTGTTTGTGTGTGTGTGTGTGTGTAGGGAAACTTCATGCGTGGCTCCGCCACGGTTTACGAGGCTATCGTGCCGAGAAACTTATTTGTTTGTAATAAGCAAATTTGCCTCGACGTACGCGACATCGGCGATTTTACGCGCACGCACGACGGGGTGCTTAAGTTGATGTATACTTAACGAGCAATAACGAGCTGCTTCGAGAAATATTGATTATTTTTCGGTTTGCTCGATATTACGGATTTTTATATTTAGCTGCATTTACGACTGCGCCCTGTGGCGGCGCACTTTAATGGTGTTATTGATTCACTTCATTGGCTATTTTGCATTCGCTCATAGTTGAAATACGATATATGCAAGACGTATATATGAACAGTAATCTACGCACACGCTTTCCTCTGTTATTTAATGTAGCAATATTTGAACTCTTTATATAACCATTTTAATATAGAAACCATAATTGTTGACAGTCCCTCTTATTTGTTTTAAAATTTATTTTAATTGTTTAATTAACGATGTTTACATTTTTCATTGCTCTCTGCTTTTTCGCTTTATCACTTGAAGATTATTATTAGCAATAAAATAGCAGTACCTCAGCTTACGTTAACGAGCGCGCGGGCTTTTAATATCATGTTAATTCAGCCATTTGCATAACATTCATATTTAATGTAATATTTCAAGAAATCCGCCACCTTAATTCCATTAAATTTTCGAACTTTAACGATCGCCTCCTCCTCTAAATCTCGCAACTGTCCGAGACCACAACACAGGGGTGATATCAAACGATAATTACTCCCCTTCAACAATAAAATGCCACGACGCTCGTTTTCGGAAAATATGTCATTTTAATTATATAACCCCCCCCCCCCGTCCTGTTGCCGCATCGAATTTAAAAGCCGCAAGCTCGAGGCGCGATTCCTTACACCGCAAGTAAGTAAGTACACGCGCGCACTACATGCGCCGCATAGCTGCTCGTTCATAAATATAACAAACGCGACCCCGGCGTCCGTATTAAAGTACCCCTAATATAACGGCAATTTGCATAAAATCTCCGCGTATGCGCTCCTGGAACGCTTACGAACGGATAAGTCTCCAGAGTCCAGAGAGAGAATGCGCAAGTGTGTGTGTGTGTGTGTGTGTGTGTGTGTGCTTGCACCGGTGCGCGCGCGCTCGTTTTAATTCCGAATTAAGCCCGAGACCCTCAGCCCGCATTTAAATGGACCTTAGCTCTCTCTTGCTTTCTCCCGGCCCCCGACAAACTGACCGCGATTCGCTAATTTGTTGTGCGACTCCGCATTAATTATCGTCCCAAGCCTCTCGCTGCTGCTGCTGCTGCTGCTGCTGCTGTAGCTATATATGGCCACACCACGACCACCGCTGTTACCGTGGAGTTTGTTTTGCTGAGAAATTCAAGAAGGGCAGCAGCAGCGTGCACTGGATTTTCAATGTCAGCTGTGCCGCGCGATGCTGCGGCTAATTAGAGTTTGTGTTGGTCGACCGTGACTTCGTCGCGAGTAGAGGAAGATTTCGCGTTTAGATTGCAACCTCGCTGATTTTATTAAATTTTCGGGACTATTAATTTTAAGGCTGAAGGTGAGAAAAGTTTTTTAAAAAAGATAGATTTATTGGATGAAAGTCCAATATGAAAAACGTGGAAACTGAAAATATTATGAATGTTGTGGTTCCATTCATCCAGATTTATTAAATTTTTTTCAATAAAGAATTGTACACCTCGATATGGAGAAAGTGTATGCTGTAATACAGTCCAAAAGAACCACTAACATTTCCAAATATAATTTGAAGCATCATAAATTGTACGTATAAAGAATCATTATACGCCGAATACGTAAGCCAGCGTTAAAATAAATATCTGATATACTTATACCGAAAAGCGTAAAATTTTCATTAGTTATATACCCTCGTCGCGCAGAAATAAATCGAAATTGTCATAAATAAGAAAGCGTTGCCGTGACATGTACGCACAGCGAGGAGAAAAGCGCTGCGCGACACGCTTTTTTTTCTTCTTCCTCGTTTTCTCGAAAAGAAGGGGACGCGAGCGAGGTATACATAACACCGGCACGGTTTTGCTCGAAATAGATGCTAAGTGGCGGTTTTAAGTGTCTTCTAAATCTTCGACGGCGCAACGGCTGCGCGACGAGCGCACACCCTCGCAATCATCGCGCGCGATACCGTGGGCGCGCACTTCCCCTTTGTCATTCAAATGCCGGCGTCAGCTTTTATCGCTCAATCCACGCGCGCGCGCCGTCCAAACGAAATGAAGATCGGTCGGATTGCGCGAACCCTCCTCTCCTTCCATAAGGATTTCTTTTTCATTTACTTTAACGCTCGCAGCCGTCCGTGGCTGCGGTAATAATATTTCATTTGAAAGTAAGGAGGAATACGACGTATTGTGTAATTGTGGGAGTGAGAGTATTGCAAAAATTTTCGAATGATTTATAGCGAAGCTTGACAGTTTATATTTTTTAAGGTAAATATTTATTTGCACACTTGTTGGAAAACACGTATGTGAGGTGCCTGCGACGGGAGATACGATCTTACTTGGGCTGCACAATATAGCAAGATATAGAAAAATTAATCTTGATATTGTATTGTCTTGCCTCAATATTCAATACAATACTCGATGCCATATTAATATACAGTTTTCAATACAATATCAATATTGTGGTGTCAAGAATGTAAAGAATCTTGTAATAAACTGCGATAGTTGCTAATGACCATCTACTAACGAGATGTATATGAAAGATACGAGATGTATATCCCCTCCAGCCGGCTTACTTAGGTACGTGAGGCCAGAGGGAGAGGTTACGCCACCTAGCGGCGGTACGCGAACTACACTCTGGCTGGCGGCACCTATACGGCAGGAAAAATCAAATTTCAAATATGGCATTTATTTATACTTGTGCCCTAATTTTATTGTTTCCCATTCTTAAAAGAATGATAGCCGAATGTTGTGAAGCATTTAAAGATTTATTTTGATTGGTCTGTAAGGAATAGGCGCGAAGAATTTTTTAAATTGAGTCTGAAACCCAAATATACTGAGAGTATGAGGTTCTCGCAAAAAAGCAAGCTACGGAGGTGGACGGCCATGAACGAATCAATTAAAAAAAGAGTTCCGTAGGCTTGCTTACTGTCGCACGTCTGTATAACTCCAATATGATCAATAATTTCAAGACAAGATAATAATACTTTTCATATTTACTGACTAGACCAAGAGAAGAGAGAAATTTTCAAGAATTTTCAAGAACAAGACAATAATTACAGAAATATTGTATTGTCTTGCTCTCGTGCAGACCTAAATTTTACGTTGTGATGGATAGAAAATAGGTGTATGGGGCCACAAATATATATTTCGTAAATAAAATAATATTTTAGGATCAAATATGTCTTGTTATTTATATGTGATGATTTAAGAATTGATTGAATTGTTCAGAATGACTAAATGCTTCTTTTATTGCTAGAATACGCCAATTTGGCTCTCCGGTTAAGGAATTATTATTCTACGTTTTATTATATTGAAGAGAAATTTCTCTTGGCACAAGGTGTTACTGCGCGGGGCAGATATTACAATTTCTAACGAGAAAACGTTATAATGGCTCTATTCTTAGTATGCTTTTAGAACAAGACAAGATTCAAACTAGCGTCAGACAATCGTTTTCTAAGTGCGTGACATAGATAGTTCCATTAATGTAATAAATCAGCAAAGTTTTATAATAAAACCATATTCACCAGAAAATAGTTACTTCATAAACATTTTGAATAAACCAGTAACATTTTTCATGGAACAATTTTTGTTTGAGACAATTTTGGCTAAAGTTTAACAAAACATATCCAATTCGACAATCTCAATCTTAAATGTTCCCCAAATATTTTCCAAACACTTTGACCAGCTTAAAGAAGCGTCAAAGTTCGATATCGTCTTATATAACAACTTTTGCCAAACCACAAGTCAACAAAACTTTTTCATACAAGCCAGTTTCATGCAAGGATAAATTTTTCCAATGTATACTAGCTGCGAAATATGTCGCTCAAAATTATAAAAAATAAATCACACGGTTTTGTCGAACCAGCATCAATTTTGCCCCGTCGCGCACAATATCTCTCTCGACTCCCCCCTTCGAAAAAATACTTTCCCCGCCGCGAAACCGAATAAGTCACGGGAATTAATTAAACGTCACGAACTTCGCCCATAAATAACACTTCCAAAAAGAAAGCGTTCGTTTGCTCTCTCCCAAGTTCTATAGCTCGGCCCCTTACACACCTTCGACTCTCGTTCGCGCGGGCAAGATTTCGTACAGCCGACCTTTTCTCGACCAGAAATCTCGATTAG
>JAPYZO010016570.1:0-10928 GCA_030522905.1 Torymus flavipes | reverse complement strand
ATCATAAGAGCCAAAATTACCAACAAATAGTATTAAATTTAGTAAATAGTTACAAAAATCAAGGCTGCTTAATGAATCTAAAATTACACTTTTTATATTTCCATATAGATGAGTTTCCAGAAAACATAGGTGATTACAGCGAAGAGCAGGGAGACAGATTTCACCAAGATATCAAGGAAATGTAGCGTAGGTTCCAAGAAAGATGGGACATAAATATGTTAGCAAATTACTGTTGGTAGTTGAAACTAGATCTACCATCAACATCGAAAAAGCGGAAGCGTAATCCACTTCGTAGATCATTTGACAATAAAATAGTTCGTTACCATAAAAAAGAGTAATGGGCCTGAAATTTTTATGGGTATTTTATTGAATTGCATATACTTCTAACAAATTTGAATGTACCTAACTAAGGGTTTAAGCGTTTAGGGTTTAGCGTTTAAGGGTTTAAGGACTTAGGGTTTAAGGGCTTAGGGTTTAGAATTTAATGCATTTTTTTGACGTTTCCGGCCACTGTGCCATGGGGTCAAACGTACCACAGATTCGGATTCAGTCACCCCAAAAATATATGTATGTACTGTTAAACCTTGGTTGCCGTTAATTATGTAGATTTGACCTTGACATGACCTTGACCCTGAGATGATGGGGTCAAACGGACCACGGATTCGGATTCAGCGACCCCAAAAACATATAACTACCATGGTCAAGTTTTTGGGACTTTCAATTTTTTTTTGTGGGGCTGTGTTATCACTGGAAAGGACTTGGAGGAAATTTGACGAATCTTTGGAGACTGTTACGAAGAAGTGCAGCGGTGGATGAAATCAGTTGGGCTCGAGCTAGCTGAACATAAAACCGAAACTGTGCTCTGTACGAGTCGGAAGAAAATAGAAACCATGACCTTTGATGTTCAACCTCGAAGGAAACTTTTAGCTTCAGTGGTGACTTCGATACTCACATATGGAATAGCAATCTGGGGAAAGGCCCTCAAGATTGAGAAATATCGACGCAAAATGGAAGCAGTCAACCGACTCAGCGCTCTCAGGGTATCCAGCGCCTTCCGCCTTCCTTCTGCAGTGTGTATCATCGCAGGCCTGATGCCCATTGAGATACTGGCGGTGGAGAGGAAGCAGCTATATGAGCAACGAAGCAGTATCCTAGCAGAACATGAGGCAGAACAGCCTCCAACAATGTCAAGAGAAATGGGACGCATCTGAAAAGGGAAAGTGGAAACATGGACTCATCCCTCAGGTTAATGACTGGCTTAACCGTAAACACGGGGAAGTCAACTATTACCTGACTCAGATGCTCTTAAATCTCGGATGCTTTAGGGCCTACCTCCACCAGTTTAAACATGATGAGACACCACAGTACTCGGCGGGTTGCGGAGTGCCCGAGGATGCAGAACATGTACTATTTTGGTACCAGCGCTACACTGACGAGAAAAAGAAACTGGAAGCCACACTGGGATCAACACCTAAGCCAGAAACCCTCGTGAAATTGATGTTGAAGATGCGTTATGAAGAGACTCCGAGAAGAGGAGCAGGAACGCAGAAAGACGAGGAGAACAACAACAGCGGTTCTCCGTAACAATGAGAATAATCAATGAGAAAATTGAAAATGTGGAAGAGCTGAACAGCTGAGGCCAATGACGATGAGGTTAGGGTTTTAGTCGGTACGTTCAGTACAGTCCGACACACGGGTATGTAATACCTACGGTGAATAAAGCATTTCCCCCTCCATAAAAAAAAACCACACACACATACACACACACACACGCACAGTCACGCACACACACGAAATATAGAAAAATCATCTAACTCCGAAATATAGAAAAATCATCTAACATCAAAATCACACGCACAGACACACATTCATACAGACATTTTACAAAAACCATGTTTTTTTATTCCTAACACGTCGGAAAACAATTATAACATGTTTTTAGAGAACTAAAAAAATTACTATCACAAAGCTTCCTTTAGGAGGAAGCAAAATATATTGGTAGTATAATATTAAATAGGTAAACATACAGGTAAACTTATAGGTAAACTCACCTGATACAAACAAAGCTGAATAAAATGTACGGAAGTTACTGAATTCATTTATGTTCCAATTGAATTTTAATTGAGTATATAAGTAACTCATAGGTTTTTCTTCTCGTTGAAATGTATACAACATCATACACGTAAGCACTATCCATAAATATTCTCTTCGATGATTCATACGTTTTTTTGAAACGGTACTTATAGTTTCTAGAATATGGCATCTATCAAAAAAATCAAAAAAAATATTACTCCAAGAGATAGGAATTTGGTTCTCAGTCGTCTGCCATTCCAAATTGTAAAGTGAATATATAATAGCTATTAATATCATCATTGTGTTGATGCTAAACATGACAGTATACGAAGTATTAGCAATACTATAATACAAAAATGAGCCAATTGATATACCTGCAAGAGAAACTAGACGTAAGGTTATGGTAATTAAACAATTAAGCAATTAAGTATTACAAATTGAGAAAGGAAAATCGTCAAATTTATCGCTCCTATACGTATAGTATATAGTGAAAATATAAAATATTTTGATTTATTCTACACATTTTTTCAATGATTTACAACTTATACTTAAATAGCAGTCAAGAATTATACACAATATTATAAAAATTAAAGTGCAGTCAAAAATTTTTAAAGGATAAGGGAAGGGAAGGTAAACGTATAGGATAAAAACGGTTATGGTCTCAAAAAAATCGTCATCCCAGTGGCGCAAATGGTAGCCCGGTATGCAGAAGGTCACCGTTTCGATCCCGACCTGGGCCAGTATCTATCGTTCGCATTTATTATACTAGACGTTTACATTCCCTTCCATTACCCTTTAAAAATTCTTGATCGCACTTTAATTATGATAATATTGTGCATTCTCGACTACTATTTAAGTATTGTTTCAAATAGCTTCTAAAAAGCTAAAGATGTACATCATATTTAAAGATTTTACCTTCCTTATCTATCATCTTTCGCCCTCAATAGCCACTAGATTTACTTATTAAAAAAAAGTTATAAATATATCGCTAAATGTCATTGTCTAACTTTGAACATTTGCCGACTTTGCCGTCTTTTAGCTGACATTCTATCCTACTGAAAAAAAATTAATGCTGATAACGTAGTTGATATTTGCAGCCATCAGAAGAAAACCGAAGAAAACGGAAAAAACAGAAATTAACTGTATAAAAATGTCGGAATTAAGACAAAGACAACAGTTTTCTTCAGTTATCCACAGTTATGTTCTGTTTTCTGAAAAGCAAGCGACTTCAAGAAGTGAAGAAATCAGTAAAAAGCTGAAAATGGTAGTCTCTCTCTCTCTCTCTCTCTCTCTCTCTCTCTCTCTCTCTCTCTCTCTCTCTCTCCCTCTCTCTCTCTGCTTCTTACTGCAACTCACTGCTTCACTAAACCGCCTTTACACTCCTCGGAGTGTAATCTTTCAGGAAAAGGAACTGGAAAAACTGGAGGCACTGCACTCTAGTTTCATGAGCCGGGGACCTTTCCCTTGATCAACTGACGCCCTTACCTTCAACTTCAGAGACAACCTCGAGCCATCATACGTCGCGCGCACTGTCACTGCCGGTTGCACCACCCAGCAACTTCACTGTCGGCGCTCCGCCAACCATCTAACAGCTCACATCTGCTGCTCCACCACGCCACTTCGCTGCACCGGCGCCTGTTGCATCGGCGCACTTCTCACGCCAGTCGCCGTCACGAATCACATCCCATTACCGCTTGTCGTCTGTCGTCCATCGCTCCAGGGCATCAATTGCCGTGGCAACATATTCTGCTTCGTGGGCGGCGCATCATCAGCTGTTTTTTCGAGTTGCATAGTCACTTTTTGCGTGAGTCAGCGTTTTTCTTGATCCGAAGGAGCACCCTATCTTGCGCATATTTTCAGATCTGTCGCTGCTCCTCATACTGCCACCAAGTATGCCGATCAGTTACCCGGGACCTACCGTATCGACTGCGAGCCATCGACCGATTGCGTGCAACCGATCTGCTGACGCTCGGAGCTCGTTAGGCGCCGCTACCCTACGCTGCGCCGTGCTCGCGCAACACAATATGCACAGCAGCCTCGCCTGGGCATGAGCGGTAGACAGTGTCCACGCTGCAAGATTCGCCTAACGCGTGACGACCCCCTGCCTCCCGTCTCCTGCCCATCTTGTGAACGTCAGTTTCACGCGCTGTGCCTTGCTCCAACCACTACAGGTCTGTCTGTGTGCTGCAATACGTGTATCGAGGTGCGTACATCTGCCGATAGCCTCGCTCACGGTGCCAGGAGCACCCGCCTCGCTGCTATACCTACTACCACGCTCACGCCGCCATCCTCACGCTCCGTTGAACCGGTGCCTCCGGCCAAGCCAACCGCTAAGCGATCGTGCTCTGCTCTCTCTACTCCCTCTCCGTCTGCAACGCCTGCTCACAAAGTACACTGCGCGTCTGCCCTCTTGTCCCTCTCCCCTCCAAGCACCATGAATCCTAGCCAAGATGCTCTTGCTGCTGCTCCGAGCGGGCAGCCGACTCTCAGTGTGCCAATCAGCGAAGAGACCACCCACGCTTTCATCAGCGCGCCACCGTATTTCAGGCCCTTTTTGGACCTCTTCTGAAGAACAGACGCCCGTAATGCCGCCATTCTCCACGATAACCCGAATGCTGTCAGGAGCCTCGCTACTCGCGTCGACGCTCTGTAGGTACTAGACTCAGAATGCCGAACATAAATTGGAGATCCGCGCAGTCCGCAATGATGTCGCGACTGTAATCGCAGCCAATGAAGCCCAACAACAGCGAAACGCGCTTGAAGATCCGCGTGAAATTGTGGTCAGGGGCATTCCTGCATCTGTGGCTCTAGCCCCTCGCCAAATCTCCAACGCGCTCTTGTCGGCGCTTAATCCGCCACATCTCGCGCCTGTCGTTACCGGCTGGCGTGATTGGGCCCCAAAACGCCATGCTGAGAGCAGCGAACACCAGGCCGCGGTGCAAAGTGACCAAGCTAGGGACCACTCTGACACTACTGCGAGTGGCACTGAGGTTCACCTTCGTGTCGTCCTCACTTTCGCCTGCCCGTCCACTAGGAATGACGTGCTAAAAAAAATCCCGGGTTTGCGAAATATCGACTGCCAAGCCATCTTTGATTCCAGTGTACGAATTGTTGAAACGCGCAGTTGATGTCTCTAAGACGCTCAAGTACAAGCGACCGATTGTAAAAAAACCTCACTTTATTCGCTCGTCCCTCGAAATCTGCGTCGCTCATTCAAATTCACCGCATGTCCGACCTCGACGACCTACTTAGCGCGCAGCTTTGACGCTGCCCAAATTTGCGTCCTAGTAGTCGCGAGAGTACCGACTTATTCATTGTCAGCCACATAAATATGAACGGCCTGTTCCCATCTCACTTCGCACTCCTCGAGACTGAGGTTGCCGAGTCCCATTTCAATGCAATCGCTATTACCAAGCGAAATTTAGACCTTGATGCTAGCGACTCACACCTCAGCCTCGGTGGCTTCAACTTTTTCGTGTGGACCGAGAGGGAATGGGTGGTGGTGGCGTTGGCATTTATGTTCTCGATCATTTCTCTGTCAATATCCTGGCCAGCTCCGATACCTTCTAATAATAATATAATAATAATATAATAATAATAATAATAATAATAATAATAATAATAATAATAATAATAATAATAATAATAATAATAATAATAATAATAATAATAATAATATAAAAGTTTATTGGAAAAAGAAAAATAAAAAAAGAAAGCGAATATAATACATATTATAAAGCGAAAATAGTCAAACTGCATAACTAATTTATTACAACTAATTTGCGCATAAAAAGAAAAATATATTCATATAGAATAAATGTGTGCTGGCCATCACAGTAGTCAAACACAGTTTATAGTTTTTATACAAACGGTGTACACGTCAGTAGGATAGTCAAATTTATATTACAGAGTCATACATGTGTTTACGCAACGCCGATTTAAATTTTGCGAGAGGTGGTAGATTATGGATGCCTGAAGGAAGCGCATTCCATAGGTGCGCACCCCGACTCGTAAATGATCTTAGTCCGACATCGGTTCGCGATCCTGGGATTGAGAGATCTCTGAGCGCCCTTCCCGAAGTTCTGGACTGGTTTTTTTCGAAAAGCTCTGCAAGGTATGGTGGTTACCTCATACAACAAGCTTTATACATTTGAATCATTACAAAATAGGATCTTTTCCTTTCAATATCTAACCAGTCCAGTTTCTTTCTAAAGGGAGTGATATCCTCGCGCTTTCTAACACCACAGACGTACCTCACACGTGCATTATGTAACTTTTGTAGTCTTTTTTCAAGTTCATCGGTCACGTCAAGATATACTACAGAGCAATAATCAAGGTGAGAGATGACAAGAGCACCTGCCAGCCGGTTACGCAACGCCTCTGTGAGGCTGACGGAGGGTCGGCCGCCGCATTCGGGTACTTGCGCGGAATCCTTACTCCCGGCCACCCTCACATGTAGCAGTGTGGCACACGTCCAGCGCCTGGAGGTCTCTGCGGCTGGGGCTGGGGCGAGGCCCAGGTCGGCCGTTGCTCGCTCTTCATCACGGCGGGCTTCCTCCTACCAGGCGCAAGCGGCTAGAAACTAGGCCTCTTCAGCCAGACGATGTGCTCGGGCCTTTTGTAAAGCACGCTCGGTGGCGGTGCTGACCTGTGCTTCCTCCTCCTCTCGCTGGCCTTGAATGCGGGCACGCCTTGTCGCGCTCCAGATGACCAATAGGCGGCGTCTGGATGTAGCTCGGCATATATCTCCGCGTAGCGGTCGAGAGCCTGAAACGCTTTGGTGCGGGCCAGGTGGGCTGCTTAATCAATCTCTTGCGCGTGCACAAGCTCAGCATGCAACTCTTTTCAAGTCGATACTGGAGGCAGCGGGCCGTCCGAGACGGCGGCGGCTCGTGACGCCCGTGGGTAGCCAGCAAAAATGGGATTACGTGAAAGGACAGCGAGGTCCTCTCGTGGTGCGTAACGGGGAACTCCAGAGCAGGCGTTTGGTAGTCCCGCATCGGCGTCGTCTACTTCAACCAGCTGGGGCTGCTCCTGCAGCAACTCTCAGGACTCGTCCTCTTGGCGCCAGCGGTATTGACGTAGCAGATGTAGGACAGCTTGAGCCACACCCTCGACTGGCACACACAAGTCGAGGCCAATGAGGTCGGCTATGACCCGCTCAAAAGCGTTCTCCGGAATTTCCAGTATCTGTAAAGGGAATATCTCAGGGTAGGCCAGTTTTAATTATCCCAAGCATGGATTGTTCGCAATTATTTAGGGGAGGAAAACGCAGGGCTTTCCGTGCTATGGGTGTATTCAGAGACGACCACGTCCTCTCGGGGGTGGGTTGAGAGCGTCTTGCCGTACCACAGGTAGCTGAGCAGGAGTCACAGCGTCGCTGCGTGCCCTTAAGGATCTTTCCCTTATCTGTTTCGCTCGTTGGCGCTGGTTCTACTTCGCCTTCCGCATCTAATTGATTAGATTCACTGTGATAAGGTTTGAGTTGGTCGGCAACCAATATCTTCTTGACTTGGCCACCCTCACCTACCATCCTGTACATGTTGGAGCTAAGCACGACCGTACTAAAATACGGCCCTTCGAACTTGGATACTAACTTGGCCGCAATAAATTGGCTACTCTTCCAAACCTTATCTCCCGGCTTTAAGTTTGGCTCTCGCCTGCTTGCGTCGTAATAGCTGGTTTGGCGATTATGAGCCGCTCTGGCCTGAGCGGCAGTTCGTTGATGGAGTTCTGGAAGGGCCTTAAGCCGCTCTTTTCAGTGAATTAAACTTTCTTCTTGAGCTGGCGTCTCTGCTGCAAACTCTGGTAGTCTTCGCTGCGTGGCAGGGGGTTCTGGCTGCCTGCCGTAAAGTAGCATGGTCGGGCTGAATCCGGTAGAGCTGTGCACAGTTGTATTCATGGCGAAGAGAAGGTCGGGAAGCTTCTCGTTCCATATAGAGTGCCACTCCTTAAGATAAGGGGCGTTAATGTACAGTTGGTACGCTTCATCGGATTAGCCTGTTGGTGGTAGGTGGGGGTGTTGGTATGATGCACTCCTCTCTCCTCCAAGAAATCTTTTACGGTGCGGTTTTGAACTCTGTGCCGTTGTCAAAGAGGAAAAATTTCTGGGCGCCCGAATCGGAGGAAAACCTTCCAATCCAAGCCCGTATCACCGTCTCTGCATTTGCTTTGTGTATCGGCGAGGCCTCCGCCCACCTGAAGAAATATCTTGAAATATGTATTCGAAGCCTTTCGAGGTGCGAGGCAGTGGTCCAATTATGTCTCCAGCGACGACTTCCCACGGTTTCTCGACGACTCGTTGTCCTATAGGCCGTCTGGAGCCCGTTGTTCTTCCTTGAATCACTGTTAACACACGCCGGTTTTGAAACACGGCTGGCAAACTCGAGAACTCTCTCGATGCATTCCACTTCTTGGAGTAATACAGCGCCGAGGACAACGTTACTTGCATCCGGCTCAATTAACCAGAAAACCTAGGTATGCTACCTTTGGTTTGCAAAACACGCATTTATAATTCCATTTCAAGACGCAATTTTATATAATGTTATTTGAAAAGTGGATGTGACATTATTCTATCTCGGAGAAGCGTTTCATATAATTTTATTTGAATAGTGCGTATCATATGATTCTATTTCAAAATTGAGTTTCATATAATGCTATCTTATGTTACGAGTGAATGCTCGCAAATTAATAAATAAATGGAGGACAACTCGATAAAAAAACGGCACGGCGTTACTCGACGCGGGCTTGAACCCTGGACCTTTCGTTTTCGCGACAAGTACTCTGATCACTGAGTTACCGAAGCCGATAGACGTCTTTCGTTGAGCCGTCCTCATGTTGCTTGATACAACCCGATCTGCCTCGTCACGTTGTGAATACTATGCACACATAACACTTAAAAGCGCGTTGCATATGATGCTATCCAAAAATACCTTTCATATGATTCTATCTCACAGGAGTATTTTACAAAATGCTATATCGGCTATACGTTGTAACGCTCACTTTTGAGCGTTACAATTAGATAACAAAATACGAGATCCAAAACAAAGACAGTACTCTTGTAAAGGAGTATTGCGAGCTCCTAGTACTACACTTGAACCCTGATCCAGATGAAGAAGACGATGTTCCTGCCATCCCTGCAAATACTGATGACACGGCATATTATAGTTTGCCGAATCTGCCTTCCTTTTCGTTGCTCTCTCTCTCTGACATGTGGAGGGGCCAGCATCCAAGTCGATCAAACCTCTCCAGTTTTCCTCCGCAGTTGTTGGATTCGAACTTTCGCGGGGAAAACTGGCTCGTGATGAGGTATCGTGCGCAAACGCACCGATCATCATTAACGTCAGCGCTGCGGTCCCAAATTGTCATGAGAGAGCGAGAGAGAGGGATAGAGAGAGAGTAGTACGCGAAAAAGAACGAGTGGTGGCGCTCGTTCGCGGGGACTCGAGCTCGTTCGTTTTTCGGCATGCTGGGCTCGGCCACTCCATTGTGGACCGTAGCACGCGTTCGACTTGCTCCGTTCTCGAGCCACCCCGCACAGCACAGCAAGTATCGTTTAGCACAGTATAAGTGCATCAGTGTACACTTTAGTCCGCGCAAGCGACGAGAGAAGCTATTTGTCCTTCCGCAACTTATCGTCCGGACGCATCAGCTGCGAGAGCCGGCCAGGAGTCTCGCCACGACGACAGCAGAAGCCGTACGCGAGCAACGCCGCAGCGGTATCTCAAGCAGCCGTCGCTCAGCTGCTCTGAGCCTACTCGTCACGCATCATCGCCGTCGAGGCTGACGGAGAACGTCGGCGCCGTAGCTCCAGCTTCGGGCTGGTAAGTGTCGTAGGCCGCGGCCACGTTGTATTGCATCTCTCTCTCTCTCTCGCGTTGTGCACCCCGACTCTAGGCGTCGCCTAGAGTCGGCAGAAGATTTGCGTGTTATAAGTTGTATCGTTCCGCGTCCATCTCGCACCCGTCTCTACCGAAACTACCGTTTGTGATTCGCTTTGTATGGTTGTTAAATGATAGGGAATTAGTTAGGTTGCTCGAAACGAATTCAGCTGGCGCTCAACATTAGACTTAATTATAATTGCAAATATACTTAATTTATAATAATATCTTTTTCTTTTAATAAATGTTAAAGTCTTCTTGTTAATTGCCGTGAGTGATCATTTCTAGAACCATAGTCGTTTTCCATTTCCTTTGCGATCACCCATAATATGAAAATAAAAAAATATATATATATCTTCCTATATTATATAGTTGTAAGAAAAAGCTTCCGACTCAGCGCCCCCTCGCCCCCTCCCCCCTCGCGCCCCTCGCGCTCTCCCTCATTCCCTCGCGCCTCCTCGCCCCCCCTTGGGACCCCTCGCCCGCCCCCTCAGCCCACCATAAGCTCTAACTAACTTCTCGCTACGCTTGACAGTTCCCTTTTTTATGAAAAATATTTTTCAACTGGGGAATTCTTTATTGAAACTAATAAACATATTTTTACGTTACCTTGGAAGTACTGTAAAATGTAACGCGTATTTATTTAAAGTGGTATCCTTTATCAGTAGCCCACCATAAGCTCTACCGGGGAGCTTAATCCCCCCACGCTCATTAAAAAAAAAAACGCTGCCAATTCATTGGCCCGTAGCTTCCTCAAATATAATTTTCTGATTCCTTTAATTAATTTTTAATAACAAAATTTATAATTTTTGCAATTTATGACCTAATAACAATTAAATTTATTTATGAAGATTTATAAGTATTTATATTTAAATATATTGATTTATTTATTTATTTATTTAGATCAACAGGCAAAAATGCCCTAGGTTTAACATAATGTATACATATATAACATATAACATATAATATACTAGC
>JAPYZO010016544.1:0-13563 GCA_030522905.1 Torymus flavipes | reverse complement strand
TGATATACGTCAGAGAACTTTTCTGTTCGTATATAATCCAAAAATCGAGTTTATCGAGAGGACATCAATTTGGAAAGTTACGTAACATTAAACACTTCCTCGCAAACATTATAACCGGAAACGAGTCCTTTAAACTTCGAATGCTGCTCGCGCGCGAAAAAGGGACGAAGTGAAGAATGAAAGGAAAAGTATCTCGAAAAGTTTGAACCTCGCGCCAACTCTCTTTCCACGGAAGAAGCGGATAACGGGGCCGTGTATGAAGTACACAGCCCTTCGTCGACGTGCGTGTGCCGCGCCCGGTTATACGAGAGATAAACTTCATTGCTCCGGCAATTTCCTGCGCGAGAGGCGGCAGCGGAAAAGACGAAAAAGAAGATACGGGGGCGAGAGAGCGCATATATCCTCTTACGCGCGTGGGGTATGAAAAGACGAAAGGGGGAGAAAGTCGGCGCGACATGAATGCGCGAGCGCGCGCGGGAGAGACGCGAAAAGCCGTTAATTAACCTAACAAAATTGAAGCGGCTTTTCTCCCTCTCGCGCGTCGCTCCGTCATCGGAGAAGTTGGAGAAAGACGCACGAGTACAAGGAGGAAAACGAGGAGAGTTGGCAAAATTTTCGTTCCTTTGGCAGACCTTGGATGAGAGAGGAGCACACTGCCGTAATTACTTTGTTGGGCGAAACAAGTCGCAAATTTTATGGGACAATTGTAATTGAATGACGAGAGGTAGACCCCTGTTTGCGCGGCTTGAATTACGCCGCGCTCCGGCTGCGAAATGACGCAAAACTGAGGCGGTTTTCGAATAGGAACTTTCCACGCTCTGAGGAAAATTCTTCAGTCAGTTCAGAGAGTTTTCATCTCGATAAAAAACATTTTTTTAACGAATTCTTTATTTTTTCATCCAAAAACTGAACTAGTTCGCGAAACTGTACTCAATTTTGATAACTGGCTCTTAACCACGTTACAGTTTGCTTTTAATCCTGCCAGAAGGGCTGACCAAATCACGGCAATACCACTACCATCTATTACCACAGGGCATTCAGTATTCCACGCTTTTATCCGCCATTGTTTTCAATTCAGCTACAATTAAGCGAGAGGCCGGAGGGGGGGTCAATCGTTGCGCTGGAGAAGGAGGGACGAGGCGGTATAACGAGATAAAAATGAGCATTTTGATCCGCCACGGGCGTACACTTCTAAAAAGGCAGGGGGAGACATCGCGGACAGGGAGCGAATCGGGAAAATGAAAGAACACGAGGGGAGAGAGAAAGTAGCCTCGAGCGCACACGAGATAGAGGTAGGCATGTAAATGGGCAGTCAAAGGGTTGCGGATAAAAGCCTCCGGGAGGAAACAATGCGGCGCGCAGTCATTTTGAAGCGGATACAATGAGTCAGCGCGCAATGCGCGAGCTGCCGCCGCACGCTTATGCAAACGGATACGGCGGATTTCAAACTAAATTACCGATACATGCCGCGCATAGCGCCCCCGGATCGGCGGAATGCGCTGTTTTCCCTCTTTCCACACGCGTGTGTTTCGCGGCAGAGGAGCCGCAGGCTGACGATTGTTAACCCCTCGGCGCGAGATTCAATTTTCCGCAGTCAAAGACGGCCGCCGCGGCTTTTTCAGACGTTTCTCTGCAGAGTCGAGGCAGCTGCTGCTGTTCCTATGCTCAAGCAGCAAAAATGTTATTTTCGAATAAAGGGAATATTTCGTGTTGTGAGAGGGAGCCGAGCCACGTGTCTGTGTGTGCGTTATACGAGAGAGTGCAGTTATATTGAATGTTCCCCGTATGGACACTCGGTGGGCCGGCTAAACATTTTGTCTCGTATTGAATTTCGCGCCAAGTTTTACCAAGTATATTCGATTGATATTGGCTACAAAGGTAATATGATTTTTGCGAAATATTCGATAAGCTGCAGTTCGAAAAATACCGCTCTAATTGATCAATGCTGAAATTTTTGAAATAACGTAAAATACCATTATGATTTTAGTCTGCAAAAAGAAAAAAAAAACTACGACTTAACGTTAAAAAATATATCGATGGCTGATTAAAAGTGATTTCACTCGACCCGTACGTTTAATTGAATAATCCAATAAATTCACAAATCAAACTTGATGCGCTCAGTGTTAAAGAGAAAATGGAAAATCATTAATTGGTAATAAGCTTTGCCGCGTTCAATCCCGGCGCCCATTTTGCATAATTCAATTACCGCTTGAAAAACTTATCCGCAAAAGTGGCCACGGGCACGTTATATTTCCGATATTACAAAAGTGTATCTCGAGTATAGTCGTTAAACGACGTTGTTGCTCGGCGCAGAGTTATCTCGAGGAGGCGCGTGCAATTACGGCGCGCCTCTAGTGGTAGTATACCCGAACGCACGCAGCTGGTACGCGTCGATTAATATTGAAATTCAATTAGCGCACGCGCGTCTTTCTTGCGGCGATACAGCGAGTCCCCATGATTATTGGCGGCCTTTTTGCCCCAGCTAGACTGATCAACCTTTGTTTTTGATGTTTGTCGCTGTACGAGCTTCCGCAGTGCCCCGCTGTTGCGTCATGGCAATTCATTAGATTACGCGCGTTAATTACGTTGAATTATGATAATTAAATAAGTCTATTTGAGCTGCCTGCGGTGTTTCAAAGCTTGTTGCTAGAGTACATTGTAAACCAGCCTGATAACGTTTCATCAATGGTTTATCGTTCAATTTTGTTAAATTGGCTAGAATATGTTTGATATTCGGTTTCAACGGGTCAATGGCTAAAATGATGATATACTGCTCGTTCAATGGAACCATTGAATGCCATAATTATATATCGTATAATATACTCAAGCTGAAATGAACTAACGTAACGCAATGATGGAAAATCTATATCTATCTTTATGGAAATAGCTGAATCTATAACGTCAAAGCGTTAATAAAAATTGATTTCAGCGTCAAATAACAAAGCATTTATGAAAAATTAATTATACACATGTCAATGAAGGGCGGATATAGCCACCCTCAACAACAGTAAAAAATCATCGCATCGCATTCGCAGCAGAGTAGCGCGCGACATCAAAAAGAGCAAACGCCGCGGGGCTAAACGGCTCCCCTTCCCACTCTACGTCACCGAAATACGAGACTACGCGAAATACGCTCCAGCCAATAAAGCCGCGGGAGAAGAGGGCGGGAGAGGACGAGACGCGCGTCAAACACGGTAATTAGCAGGGAAAGAGAGTAAGGGAGGGGAAGACGTGGCGGCTGTTTTTCCGAAATTGCGCTCATCTCGCCTCTCTCTCCTCGACTGCATAATTTTAAACGCACGGGGACGCGGATTATAAGTAAGAGCCGCGCGGCTGCGCTCCGTACCGATTTAAATAAAGGGATATAAAGGGGAGAGCGAACGAGCGTCTCGTAAAACTTGACTGATCCGGACGAATGGTGAAGAGGAGGGGTGTTGTGTGTATACGGCTAGGAGCGAGATGTTGCGTAATATAAAACACTGGGGCGCTGTGTAAGTGGGATAGGTGACGGCGTTTTGTTGCATGCCGAGAATTACTTTAAGTTTAATCTCTTTTTTAGGTTTACCAGGAGTGCACGAAACAAGGGATATTAAAAAATTTCAGTCTCCTGAGGAGATTTTGGAGAATAACAATAATGTTTTTGTCGGTATTAAAATTTCCGGAAAAACTGGCGGGACTGAATTTCATTTTGTTAAATCAAAAGAGCTACAATATTCTTTGACGCACTTCAACGAAATTCCGCAATACGAATTTTGCGCTCAAATTCTCTGAACAAACAAACGAAAAAAAAGAGAGCTTCATATACCGATTCGCAAAAGAGAGAAAAAAAAGGCAAACGCTTCGTGTATACTATAGTTCTCATCTTTCATTTTTTGATGGAGGAAAAATTTTTCGCGCACATTCCCCGTAACTGAATACCGAATTAGCTGTAAATTGAAAGAAAATACAGGTGTGCGCGCATCAGCTGCCCACGTGCGCGATTTCAATTAAGACCATTAAAATTTTCATAAGATCCACCGACGCGCGTATTATCGCGCGTAATTGTTGTTGAACTAAAAACAAGTGGCGTGCGCGTGCACTATACGACTAAATTCGTAATTGACAAAATGAAAAAAAAGGAGCGCGCGAGAAGTAAGTACAAGAGAGAGGGAGAGGCAGCGAAGCGAAGTCGAGTGTGTGACTTGGTTGTACGTGCGGCATTAACCACTTTCGCGCGCAGGCCGGGAAAAAATAAAGAGGAAAAGAAGAAAGAGAGAGAGCCTTTGAGTTCAAAGCACATACTCCCTTCGCTCGGCGATCTCTCTCTCTTTTTTGTTGCCTTGGCGTGCGCGGCCGGGCGAAGACGGGGCTTCTCGCCTCCTTTTGTTTTTGCACCTTCGCGGTTTTTCGCTTTAATTGATTCCTAAGGGTGTAATGCACTTTGCAGCATGAGTACGGCGTGTTTTAATTAAAAACAGAGAGGAGAGGAGGAATTGAAAATATCTCTTTTCCGCACACTCGCGACGCCTTTGAGAGAGCAAAGTGTTTTTTGAAAACTAGCCACATTTTTTCCCCCTCTAAACCATTGAACTATTTTCCCACCCAGAACAATACATTTCGATCTAGCTGCCAACACAATAAACTCGCTCGCATTCAGCCCACAATACAGCGTTTCGTTACTGATCCCGACACTTATTCCCTTTCTCCTCAAAAGTCACACAAAACGGCTCGATCGATTTTCTCCAGCGAGAGAGGCAGTTATATAATATACGTAGGGTCACCGAATCGAACGTTATTACATATCTTTTCTCCGTTACTCTTTAACGCTGTTGCTTGCCTTTTCTCGCTCGACGCGAATCTCACTGCTACACTCGACCACGACGCCGAGAAGTGACCCTCTGCTCCCGTCACGAGCAGTCCCCGTGTGCTTTTGATGGGCTCTCGGATGTAACCGCCAATTGTTACACACGTGCGAGCGAGCGAGCGAGGCTTTTCTCCTGTCGTAACGGGCTTTCCCGTGTGTGCCACGTGCTAGATTACGTTTATACGTAGTTTCTTAGTGTACGACATCGTTAGTTTCTCTCTAATTGTCTATATAATTGTTTCAAATTTCATTTAAGGTTGCTTATCACGAAAAATTTTAAAAATAACTTTAATATATAAATGAAATACTGCCTTAAATATATATTTATATAACACTTCTCAGTCGCACAATTCTTCACATCGACACGGGTGTATATTGCCCGCGCCCAGCCCCGCTGTAACCTCGATTTTAAGTAACGTCTCCCCTCCGTAGCACACATTCTTTTTCTCGTCGCCCGACAGCGGCGCTCTCTCTCGCTCTTTTCGGCTTTTAACCGTTCGGCAGCGAACCGATGAAAGGCGGTGGCAAAGAGTTTTTGTTCCACTCGTCGCTCGCGCTCGCGCGCCTCGCAAGTTTCATTTCCTCTTTCGCTTTTGAGCGAAACGGCGTCACTCTCCCTCTCTTTCTCTCTTTTTTAACGTCGACGCGCATTAACGCGACGAGCGCAAATCGCGCGCGTGAGCGCTGGCGAACTCAATACCGCGCCGCGCGCGAATTTTCGTCACGAGAGAAAATGCTAACGAGCTGCACGCTGAAAGACGTGTCGTTTGTTTTGCCTTTCGGATCGTGAAAATTATTTAAGGCACGCGGCAAGTTTTCAGGGGTAATTATTGCGATATTAATGCGGTAATGAGGTAAAATGCTTCGTCGTTCGAATGAATATAACGCACTTTTGCACTAATTAAAATCGCAAGTGCATCAGATAATCCAATAATATACGTGTTTCAACAATTTTACAATTTACAATAAAAAAGAGATAAAATAGAATAGACAATGTAACGAGAAGTACTATTTCTATCTGTAACTTTAAATCATACATCTCTTACCAAAACTCGTCTCCACTACGCGATACCCGCATGAATAACGAAAACCCCTGAAAAGCATCGAACTCATGAATTCCTAATAAACCGTGTAAATCGGAGCGGCGGTCGCTCAAAGTCCCAGCCACGGTAACCGATCCCCGCACCGCCGCGCTCAATTTAAAATAGCGAGCGGCTCGCATACGGATTAAGCAAATTGAAAAACGCGCGGCAATTAAGTATATGCACTGCGCGCGCGCTCGCGGCAATTACCGCGGTACGCGCGTGCGCGCATTAAATCGACCGCAGGATCTAATTATTCCGGTTTCGTAACTCTTAAAATCCCGACGTAAATTTTCCCGGTTTGTGCGCGCGCGTGCTTTGCTCTCTCTCTCTCTCTCTCTCTCTCTCTCTCTCTCTCTCTCTCTCTCTCTCTCTCTCTCTCTCTCTCTCTATCCCTCCCTCTCGTTCCGAGGATATACGCTACACAGTTGCGCTGCACGTGTGTCGATAAAAACGTTGGAATATCTTTTTCTAATTAAAGTGTAATTATCTTCGCGTTGTCTTTTGATAACTCGGTTATGATGGATAATGCAACTCTTTTATACTAAATAATTAATTTGGAATTTCCAACTTTCCTATAGGTTACAATATTCCTGCAATTTTATTACGTTATAACTTATTTAATAAGCTTGAAACATTGAAAGGCGCTGTAGAAGTGGCTCGCATTGAAATATTTTAAACATTTATCGTATAAATTTTTTAAACCATTTCAATCGTAGTATCTTTTTTAAGTAAACGTATTTTCATTATTTTAAAAATATCTACTCCTATAGATTATGTATCTCCCGTCTCCTCTGCATCAATTCATTATATAAGCATTCAATAGTAAACTCACACCAAGCATACGATAAGCACACAATAAGAATCCATTACCTCGTCGTATAAACACCGAAAAGCTCTGTCGATAACCCACATAATGTCGCGCTCACAGAATCTGACACCGTCCAATCCCTGACAACCCACGGGCGATCGGTATCACTTTCACCTCCCCTCCAGCGGTTCGTTCCTATCGTTCCTCGCGCTTACGGTTTAATTTCGCAATCCGCGCACCCCCTCCGAAGTTTACGACGCGCTAATTAATTAGACTGATAAACGAGAGACGTTGCGCTTACACCCTTGTAAGAGAGTAGTGATTAATTCGGGAATTTCATCGGGGCCAGGTCGCCTCCTGAATTTCGCGTTTCCCTCGTTCCCTGATTCTCGCCAATTAGCACGTAGTAAATTCCGCGCCCTTTTCTCGCGCAGCACGCGAAAAGCATTGCGCTACCGCTTCAGTAGAAAGCTGTACAGCTCTTAGTCGACGATGAGATGGCGTCATAGCGTTCGGCGATTTCGGGGTCATCCGGGGAGAACGAGAGGTCGTAAGGACTTGACGGTGCGCTTTTCCACTCGCTGCAAGAGAAGAATTTATTGTTGCTTCTGTTTTACGGCTGGATTTTATGCGCGCGATTGTCGCTTGATTGGTGTAAATGTTATTGCCTCGAGTATTGCTGGATATACATCCTGAAGAATGTATTTGAGAAAATTCGAGGAATCCAGGGTATATTTTATTTCAACGACGAGCGTGCAAGATTTCCTATGGAAGAAACAACAACCCCTTTCTCATTTAAGGACTCTCAAATTAATACTTAAATCTTTTTTAATTACACTTTGCAACCCCCTCGGCTATAAAACTTCTGGGGAAATATATACGCCCTTGATTAGCCACGTGATTCATGAAAAATTATCATTGTAAATCCGAGGTGTAATAGGGGAGAAGTCTGGATGGACTTAATTATAATTAACGTTGATGAAATAACGATAAGGCCACGACAGCTGTTGCGAGGGAGCGAGCGCGAGCCTCGATTAAACTCGGGCGGCCATCGGAACGCAAATACACACCGTTGCCATATTTTCGAGGGTAGCCGTGGTAATAAAGTACGAAACTTTTCTCCAAACTCTACGCACTTACAAGTTTTACTTCTTAACGAAATTTAATTAAAGGAAACATATTCCAATCTATTTAAGATTAAAATACATTCTAATCATGATACAAACGTATACTTCTACTTTTCGAAATGACAGACGTTCAAGAGATATCAAAGCTCTTGTATATAGGCCGACATAAAGAAGATCTTACAAGATAAGCCCGCGACTTTGAGCAATCCAAATGATTTTTACGGGCAAATAAAGGGAATCGCGGAAAATACACGAAGGGCGGCGAGGAGGTGCAATTGGCCAAAGTATCCTCAAGAATGCGGCGAAACGGAAAGTTTCGTTTATGATGGTAATACTACGGCCCTCTCTCTCTCTTCTGGGATCTTTGTCACGACGGTGAAGAAACGGTCCTTGCATTGCGCGAGCTTGCTGCCGTCATTTCGCTGCTGCTGCTGCCGCCGAGCGAACGGCTGACGTTACGAGCGGAAAGAGGATTTTACCGACTTCCGTTTCCGATCTCGGAATCACAATCTCCCTCGCTGCGCGAGCCGCGTGTCGTTTTGCAACAGCAGCGTAGTACGACTGTCGTCTTGGGTAGTCGCGATCCGGAGAGGACAAAATAAGCGCCGCACGCGCCGGTGAGGATTTGGCTTGAGTTTAGGGGCGCGTTAAATATTTTAATTTCGGCGCACGAGTTTTTATTTTCCTAGTTTTCGACGGCTATATTCGAGTTTATGATCAGGGCTGCAGAGTTTCACCACAGTCGCGGTGATCATTAAAACTGTAAAATCACTCGCGTTGTAAAAATACATTTATATCTGTACTTTTTAATTTCGGTGCTACAATTCCAACTATATTATTTTTACTGATCTTTATCTTCAATAGCATTTTACTACCTCTTGAATCCTGTAACTGAGGTAATTGATTTATATTTTGTTCTTCTTTTTTTGCAAAAATGTCGATAAGTGTACATAGAAAAATTGTCTACGACGAGTAAGATACCATATTCACGTAAGACGAGATGCGCGAGAAAAGTGGACTAAAATGTACACCGCTTGCGAAATTGCGATATCGCTCCTAACTGAATAACTGTACTAATCGTCTTACGCCACGCCGAGAGAAGAGCGGCTCTATTTTCCTTAAGTGGCAAACCCAGCGAAAATGATCCCCTCAGCCCATGCGACGCGTAAGTGCGAGCACTTTCCGAATAAATACCAGACTTGATATAGCTTTAGAGGGTCTTATAAAATATTTTTAAATAGAAACATTAACATACTTCACAAAAAGGTCATTACTATTTCTGTGATATTAAATTCCACCTACAAAATCGAAATATTAAACCAATGCAAGCTAATAAAGGAAGTAAACCGCGCTAAACTTCACTAACAGAACTACGGGTTCTGAGGAAAAAGCAAACGAACAGCTTCGACTCCATTTAGACAATAAAAAATGAGTCTCGCAACAAACCTCGGCAAAAACAAACACGAGGCTACGGGGGGAAGAGGAAAAAAAATTATAGTACATACATCATCGTCATATTTTGAAGTTTCAATTTTTTAGCCGGAAAAACGAGAAGCCCGAGTAGCAGCAGCCGCCCCTCGGCGCAAAAAACAGCCGCAGCAGGACGAGAAGGAGGAAAAAAGCTTCCACCTATATATACCACGGCTACTGCTGCCGGACTATAGGTGTGTGCAAAAACGCGGGAAGGGGTGCAAGAAAAACAATTAATCGAGTCGGACAACGGGATGGCTTTTAAGCGGAAAGGACTGCGTCACCGCTTCGATGATGGAGCGTTTCGCCGCGCACAAGTTGTGTACATGCACTGACGACGACGACGAACTTTCGCGCCTGTGTAATAATCAGTCTTTCTGCGCGCAAGCTCGGACCCGCCACGCGGACTTCCAATACGTCCGCTCCACATACTGTTCCGGCGCGTGTGTATTGTGCCCCGAGTTTATGCGGAGCGATGAGAGGGAGGAACAGAGCGCGACGGGGGGCAGGAGGGAGGAAAGAATGGCCACTGTTAGGGTGAGAGAGCTGCGTATTGGAGTTGATTTCAGGCCGGCGAATTGACGCTGAAAATGGGGTTATAAGCGATACAGAGTCAAGAGTTTGTGCCCTACTGCTATGCCCTCAAAATTACGACTTTTGAATTATTATTCAAAGAAAGACACCTGGTATATGTATTTAGTAATAAAATTGTTCTGTATAATTAATTAATTTCAGTAGTTTACCCTTAAAATAACAATCACGCAATGCTATTCAACTCTCTCTCTCTCTGGCTGTAATAATACATGCCACGGGCAAAGCAAACGCTGCGCTCCGCGAAGGAACACACACATATACACAGTATAAGCAGCGAGAACCCCTGGTCCGCGCGCGTCGACATTTTTCAAACGTCTGGCCCGCCGAGCGCGTGCGCTTCTCCTCCCCCATCCCTTAGGGGCTTTTTTCTGAAATATTCACGAAAATGGCCTCTGTACCCCCTCTCGCGTGTGTATACCGAAATAACACGACCGAGTGAACGCGGCGATAGCCGGAGCGAACAATTAAACGACGCCGTGCTTCTTGCTTATAAAACAAACAAAAAAATACGCGCGTGTGTATTAATATTTACAGAGGCCCGCTGGGTGATTTGTTCCTGGTGCTGAATTATACGAAAGAGTTGTGCGTGCGCGTGCGCAGGGGGTCGAAGGCCGTTGGGTGATGAATGCCCCCGATGTATATGCGCCTTTAGTCTAAGTATACCGGGAAACTTTTAATGGGGATGAATGGACATTTCTTCGCTTTTTCCGAATGCTAAGTTTCCGCCGGCGGAGGACAGAAAGGTTTATGATGCCGAGAAAGATGGGGAGTGAGGGAAAATGGAAATGTTTGGTTTTTCTCGCTGCTGTATCCATAATTCAATTGTCCAAGAGCCCGAGCGATATTTGCGCGCAATACCTGTCGCGCTTTTACATATTATAAGCTTTTTTTGTACGGGAAGCGATATATATATATTTATAATTTTAAATATGAAACTTTGAGAGTATCTTTAATTTTAATTGACGATTTTATCAATGATTTTTAACCGTCTCCGTGACGTCCCACTCCAGCTGTGAGTAATAGTATTGATGTATTTATAAACGTTGCCCATCAGTGCAGATTAATGCGCATTTTTCGGTTCGCCGAGTACGAGCTATATATCAATTAAGTGCTGTTCAATTATTATTATGAGAGAGCTTATTTTATATTACAATCAACTTCAGCTTCATCTACATATAATTAACCTAAAGCGAATGCGAAAATCCATATTCAGTGAACAGAGTTTGCAAATCTGATTATCGTCAGTAGAATCTTTTTCCAACATTTATTACGATGTAGCGAGTGAATGACTTAAAATTTCGGAATGGAGGCTCTGGAGGCAGCAGCAAAAATGCCAAAAATTTTAATGCAATGCACGCTAGCCGAAAAAAGGCGGACACGCGAGTGATTCATTTGTCACTTGCTCGAGATTTCCAAGTCCCCGAGGAGGCCGTAAGGGAGAAGGGAAGGGAAAAGAGCCCCTGCAAGAAGGTGCAAAAGAGAGCTAAAGAGTAAGCGCGAGGGAGAGAAACGAGAAAGAGAGAGAGAGAGGGAAACAATATACAAGGCGTCTCGCAGAAACAATGCCGCGTCGTACATCATCCGAGACACCCTCCATTAAAAATATTACGCTATCTCGCTCACGACGAGCACGGGGCTGAAGACGAGGGGGAGAGAGCGAGTGTAAGAGAAAGAGAAGGCGAAACTGCTTTTCGCGCTCGTCGGGTCCGAATAACAATGTGGCCATTGTCGAGGCGAGAGAGAGCACATCCGACGCTACATCGGCCTCTGAAATATGCAAGCACCTTAAGACTCGGAAAAGCTCTCTCTCTCCTGCTCTTCCTCGCCCCCCCCTCTCTCTCTCTTTTATTGTTGCGCTCCGGCAGCCGTGAAAACGCCACGGGGAATTAATTAAAAAATATCGCGAGCGAACCCCTTGGATTTTCTCTCAGTTCTTCTTTTTCCCGAGCCTCGTCGATAGATCGTCGGATATTCGAATTCCTCGCGCCGGTGTGGCAATGGAAACGGCGCGAGTTATTTTGCATGATGGAGATGAGAGAGTTGGGGCTGCAGGGTCGATAATTGTGTTTTTATGAAAATTCGCCTTTCCACGCCACGGCGCGATGAGAGCTCTCGCTTTTGTAGAATTGATGAGGCGGTAATTGCCGTATTTTCTTAGCCTTCTAATTGCCCGGCGGGTGATTTGAAAAATTTTAATTAAGACTCTAATTTGTTGAGACGTCGGTTTATAAAAAATGCTTCAATATAGGGAATATGAATTTTTTATCAACGTGATCAATAATTTATCATATATATATCGAAGAAAATAGAATACCATTACTTTTCTTATTAGCTGAAAATTTTAAAATGTGAAATCTATTGAAATTACTGAATTTATCTACTTACAGAATATATTAATACAATACTTTTCTATAATAACTATTTCAATAAAGTAGAATAGTCACCTCAATAGTCAGACACAGTGATAAAACTGCAATGATCCAACCCGTGTAAATAAAAAAAATCAATTCTTATTTATACGCGGTGAATATACGGAGTACCTAAAAAATATTTCAGTATATTTTTTCCAGCCAATAGAGTACTTTTCTGCATTAACGTAAACAGGAAAAAGCTTTTTATAAAATGAGCTGTGCCGCGTTATGACTTTTTAATATTTGAAGTATAAAATTTGCATTTTTTCAACTTCTCCTATAATTCAAGACTTTATAGAATGGAGAAGGTGAAAATGAAAAAAAATGCATATTTATTTGAGAAGAAAAAAAAGCATCTCTATAGCCAAGAAATTTTTTCCATGAAACTTCAAACACGTCAGAGAGTCTCGCACACATCAAACCTTACCTAATTCCTACGACTTAGTTCGCGGAGAAAAAAGCTCAGCAGCAGCAGCAGCAGCAGCAGCAGCAGCAGTGCAACAATCAGGGGAAGTTAACTGCGCGCATAAAGCACGTCGCATCCTCCTCCGCGCGGCAACTGATTTCAAAAGCTCGCGCGCCTGCGCACACGCGAGCAAGCGAGCGAGCTTTGCATAGATTTATCAATAATTACGGAGCGCTGAAATTAGCTACACACGCGCGGGCGCGCAAGCGGGGGAAGCTATATAACCCGCGAGAGCGCCAGGATAATGCCTGAATTACAGACGCGCGGAAGTGCGCTGGCATTTTGGTTTGGCGGATGCTGCTGCGGCGGCTCTCGCTTCAAACTCACGTCTCTCGCGTTCGCGCTCGCGCTCCATTTCTCGCCGTCTCGCTCCGACGCTCATGGCCGAGAGAGTGAGAGAGCAAGCTCGAAAGTCTATTCAATTACTAACGTGCACGCGCGCGTTTGCGGTTAGCCGCCGTGACGGTTATTTATAATTGCCGGAATTTCCAAGTTTTCTGGCTGAGGTGATGCTATGGCCGGGCCATTGTGGCTGATTAAGTAGTCACTGAGTTGTACGGGCGGAATCAAAATTTTAAACAAAGATGTATATATGGACGCAAAGTCACTCATTACTGGAAAACGGATTTTATACCGAGTACTATTTCTCTGACTTTCATGTGTTAGCGAGGGGGCTCACGTTCTCTCTTTCTCCCTCGCGTATATCCGAGTGGTTTTTCATCGTCGCAGCAAAAAAGGGACGAAACACACATATATATA
>JAPYZO010016541.1:0-10148 GCA_030522905.1 Torymus flavipes | reverse complement strand
GAGAGAAAAAAGAAACCTTGTCGTCAACGAGGCCGTGTGTTACTTACCACCCTGGGGAAAGAACTGGGAGAAGATGTGCTTGAAGGCGTCCTCGTCAACGTAGCCCGTGGGGCACTCCTGCTTGAAGCCCCTGTAGATCATCTGTATCTCCTTGCGCGTGAATCGTGTCTTGGCGGCGAGGGTCGTCAGCTCTTCCGGCCGATGTCTGATTGCGATGCCAACTGTACCCGAGCCCCCTAAAACTCCCCCGAGTTCTTCGATATCTGCCTCTGTAATTTTCAAGTCAAACACACCACGGCGCCATTTAAACCAAACACCTTGATTCGCTCGGCGATCATCAACGCCGTTTAGCCTCGAATTTAGTTGCGTAAAAATACAGTATACAAAACTGTTATTTTTCATTTCTTTCATCACAAGACAAAACGCGTAGACGACGCAGACTTCTTGAAAGATCCTCGTGCACGTGGAATATGACAAGAAAAGTTATTGGCGGGACGAGACGAATTGAAATCTGTTTTACCGACTGAGTTCTCGTTGGTCAGGATCTCGAAGGATTTTTCAGGTTATGAGCGATTTTTTTTAATATACTAATAAAAAAGTTGTACGCGTTGTTTAATTACATTTTTCACCACTACATACTTTACTTATATGTAGAAGCGTATTCCTTTGTTATACGATCAATATCTGTGGAGAACTCAGTCGAGAAAGGCGAGCATTCGCAGACCCGCGATAATTCCGTGAAAAGACAAAGGCAAGAAAATAGTGAGATGGGAGAAAAAACAAACCAGTTTCAGGGTAGTGAGAGTGCAAGAATTCAGTGACTATAATTGCTTAAATATACCAGTCCTCATAACGTATAGTAATAGTCTCTATATGTTTTTTTTTCTTATTCCAGATTACAGAAGAGAATAATGAAAAAATACACAATCTATAGAACGTCATTCGGCAAGTTGCACGTTGGACATATATATAATACTATAATAATGTAATAATGCAGCAGAGAAGAAAAGTGATGAAAATTTTATATGTAGGTCCGATGGCAAAGGGACAGCTCGGGTTTAAAAGGCCGGAGTGGGGTGCATAGAATAATAAAAATTCTCCGTCTCTGTCTTGCTCGTTCTTTTGCGGACGATGTATGTGGGAGACCCGTCGGCGAAGGATGGACCTTCTTCTCTCTCTTTCCTCGCTTCGGCTCTTTTCTTTTCATGCAAGCGCGCGCGGGGCAAGTGTTTATTATAGGGGTCGTCGCGCGAAAGTCTCTTTAAACCGCGCACGGCTTTAAATCGAACCGACGCGATGTTTCTCATTGTTTGGTGCCCACGCATGAGCCGTTATAGCTGGTCAGCACGTAGCTATATACATTTAAAGCGCAACAGTTGCGAGATATTGCACGCGAGAAGTGAATAATTTTTCCTGGAAACTTCTGCGTTGAGAGAGAGAGTTGAAAGTTTTTATTTTGCCGTCGCCCGACGCTGTTTTATTCACGTATGTGTATGTTTACTTATATAAGATACATGGACACTGAATTAAAATTCACTTGCGCAGGCTCTCTGGCGAAGTGGGCTTTCAGGCGATTTCTCTTTTTTTGTTTAGAGCTCGGAAAATATCCCCCGCATTTTGAAGAGCTAAAAATAGGGATAATTACTAGAGAGGCAGCTTTTTTTGACGAACATATATAGGTATTATGTAAATATGTGGGCTCGAAATGTCGGCGAGCACTGAGCCTGGAAATTGAAGTGTTTTCAGCGCCATTTGTTTACACTGTAAACATACGAGTGCTTCGCGAAATTACGATACAGAGTTTAACACAACACGCAGTCACTTTCAATCTATTTGCTCTGGTAATTACTTATATAATTTAATCATTAAAATTGAATCTATTGATTTTTCAAACTGCTATTAATATTATATGTAACTTCGCGTCTGTAGCCTTATTTAATATATAAATTAATTTCGCCCTACAGATTACCGCCGTAGCTTTGAATTTATAACGAGCTCGAAAAGTTTTTCGCCTCCAAGTTTAATCTCATTATTTATTTAATTCCTATGCTCGCTCTTGTTTTCCCAGACTATCGCACGACGTTTTGTCAACCGGACCCCCCTAAGCGGCAAACTAGATCAAAGTCCTGTTTAATTAACAAGGATTTCACTCTACAGATATACGCCTTCTTATCCTATATTCTCTCCCTCGCGTTTAAAACCCTGCTCTCCTCTTTTCGCGTGAAACTTGCGCATTTTCCGTCGTAAAAATCTGCCCCGAGGAAAATACCCGCTGCGAAAAACTTGCAGCGACTATATAATACCGAATCATCCGTAAAACCAACGCGGGCACATGCAAACACGCGGACGCGGTAGTAAAAGCTTTCGGCCCGGAAAAGCGAAAATCGTCGTAAATCCGCGCTAGTGTATATATATATATTTTGTTCTCTCTCGGTCGAGTTGCAAGCGATGGGAAGTGCGCGTGAGACTTCGTAGTTAGAAAGTTTCTTAATTTCTCGCAAGAAGGAGAATCGTGTCGTAAAAGGTTCCAAGGGATAGACGCTATATATGGTGGCAAGAATTAAAGTGTGCTACGCACGATAGAGACTTTTTATTGTGCAGTAAAAAATTGATTATTGAAATGGATTCTCGAGATATACTTATATATATTTTTTATATTCTTTCGTTTCGGCCTTGGTACGAAAATACTATACAATAGTTTTCGAGGGAATTTGGCAGGGACTGAATTTCGTAAGATAGAATTTTTTTTCTAATCAGAAATATCCGAATTTTATATAGATGGTATAAGCCGAACATGCATGAGATAGAAAAAGAATTTCGGGATCGATTGAATGAATTTCGTGACTCGAGAAGATTATCCAGTGGTCGGGATATTTTTCGATATCTCGCCCCAGCGGGTCGGAAAAGCCATTCGACGAAAAAATATAAAATAAGGTATAGACTTTCTTGATCGTGAAAAAGATTTAAAATTAGTTGGCTAACTTTACCAGTATTTAATAATATTCAATTTTTACTCGATTTTTGTTTAACAAATGCAATATTATGCAAACGGAAATGTTGCACGTTTTTGCTAATGTAAAAATGAAAAATGAGACGGAATGAAACTCAAATACGTCAATGGTATCAAATTATACCGACCTAATTCATATCGGAAAAATTAATTTATGAAAAATTTTTTCTATAAGTATTCGTTCCGTTAAACTCTTATCAATCGTTACGATAACCGGGAATATAAATAATTCATAACCCATTTGATATGATAATTGTTCGCCACCTATACACCCATTAATTGATTCCTATTACCTAAACCACTATAAGAAAACTACACCCCTATAGCCATTACATAATAATAATCTGCCCGCATAATTTATTCAGCACATGTAAAGCATCTGATGTAAGCGACCTATTAGCGATAGTGATCGAAATATCGACTTTCAACTTACCGAGCATTTTCTAAATCAGGTGAGACTGCTATTTTGATACCGCGACGCATTATCTTACCAAACAATCGCAACTTTTCAGCGCACGTAACCGAGTGTAACATTACTAACGACTTTCGTTCCCCCGCAGCTCTCCCACGCTCAAAATGAAATTCCCACGGCGGGAAGTGCGCAAAAATCGTCATCAGTTGGAAAAGAACGCGTTCCTAGCACCAATCTCGCTAATTGCATTCGGCGAATTGGGTCACGTTCGAGGAAGAGAACGAGAGAGAGAGAGAGAGAGAATCGGGAGAAGAGAAGAAGGAAGATGGAAATTGTTTACCTGTCGATGAATCGACGAGGCTAAGTGAACGTATTATACGCGTAATTCGAGCTATACCGAAGTTCTGCGCGGTAAGAGAAGTTTGCGATTTTTGCGGTTAATTAAATCTAAGGCTGTGTGCGGCTAATGCTACTACCATTGCAGCTGTGTGTTTATAGAGATGATTGAGAGGAAGAGTATATAATATCGGAGCCGTATAATGAAGAAAGTTTGGATGAGGTTGCGATGAAAGAGGTGCGAGCCCTTTTTCGCTACTGCAGTCGTAGAGCGTAGAGTGGAAAGATTTATCGTAAGCGGTCGAGAGAGAGGAAAGTTTTAAATATATAGTTAAAATGTATATAAGTTCTAAGCGGCTATAAATAAAATGCGGTATAAGATATATCGTTTAGATATTTAAGCGATAGTACTATGTAAATTTGAAGTATTGTATGTATCCTAACTTATCTATGTGAAGGTATTATGTATTGAAATATAGTTAAGTATACTTTAAATATTTATCTGAAAATCATTTTCTAATGAAAAATAACTACAATGAATTCTAGAAATACTTACATGTATATTTTGAATTTAATTATAATATAATATATAATAAGAATTATAGTAATTATAATAATAATAGAAATATTATACTATTTAAAAAAAACATGCTCGATTCAACTTGCTAAATAGTTAAAATACTTTCTTTACTTACGTCATATTACTATTATAACAAAGCAATTAACGAATTTTGGAATGTGCCAATTTGTTGTTTATATTGGAAGATATAATGTTTTAATGTATATATTACTAGTTAGATACTTTTGTAAAAATTATCAATACAATGCATTTAAATACGTAAGAATTAAGGAGAGTTAAATAAAGAGGAAAAATACTTTACTCAAAGATACTTTCAACGTTCTAGATATATACTGGGTGAATTCTACAATTACTGGATGTAAAAGTATAGAAAAGGAACAATTTTACCTCAATTTACTGTATACTGGCTACGATACACTCTATTATGTTATTATGCACTTCGCTACTGAAAGACTCTAGATAAATATAACCCGCAAAAAGTAAGCGATTCCTGTAAATATAAATATAATATACGCATCATAAAAAGTCGAAAAATAAAGAAGCGTTGGGGGCAAAATAAAAAGCTCAATGCGTTCAGTCGAAATAGCGAAAATAATGAAATCGCAGCTGCCGCCGGCATCGTCGTTACTCCACAGTTCATCCGGCTGAAAAATTCCTTTCCAAGCGCATCGACGTACGTGTATATCTATATATGTATATATAGATATATACAAGCGCATCGCCTTACTTAGGGTATGAAATTTTCAGCGGCATGCGAGATAGACAGAGAGGGAGACAATGCACTCGACTATACGGTGTACGTGTACACTCGCTAAAGGGCGCACTCACTGTGCATAACGTATACACGAACGAGCAATCGATATAGGTATGTACATCTGTTTTCTTTTCGTATACGACTGTGTATATTTTTCTTTTATTTTTCGGGGAAACTTTCACGCGTGTTGCAGCATGTAGAGTCCTCCTTTTTGGGCGCCTGCAGATCGATTTCCCTTTTTAAACACGCGGGGGGATGGGGTGGGGAAAAAACGATGACAGCTTGCCTGATGAACTGCTGCAGCGAGTCGAAATGCAAATTGACGTCAGTGCGCGGGAGTTGAAAGAAAAATTTTCCGCAGCAGAAAAGGGAAAAAGGCTTTTGTTTTGCATCGGAAAATCGTTAAACTTTTGTATAGCGGAGGATTGTGAAGAACGTGAGCGTTTGAGTTGCTGATGAATTGGAGGACTTTGACTTGAAAAGCGCTAGTTGGGAATGCCTAAATTATCGAGTGCTTTATCTATGTGTGAGAGTAATTTGATGAAATTAAGCATTTGATCTAATGAAAGCTTTCTTAAATCTAATTTTCAAACCAATTCAAATTAGAGAATGTCACATGCGTCAGGCTGAGTGCTCAATGGGTTGGAATGGGACTGATGAATCTTGAAACCACTTATAGTAAACTGTATGAACTATTTATGCAGAGAAAGAGGATAAATAATTTGGAAGACAACACAATCAATATAAATAATTCAACGCATACGTAATCCTTTCTTTCTGTAATGAAAAATATCCTTCGCCATCTTATAAGTAACCTAGACAAAATATCCCGTTCGCACAAAAAATTTAATTAAAAATATCACCGCAAGCCATTTTCCGAACTAATCACCACATTCCTTCCTTTTTGCCATCACCCAACCTCCTACCTCTCACCAAAAAATTCCCTGTAATACCGCAACCAAAAAAACCCATCAATCACACACAGAGAAAAAAATTTCAATTAAATCCATAATAACGAGGGTAAATTGAATCCAGTGGAAAACGGAATATACTTCAGAGGCGTCGTTCGAGTTTCCGATTAGCGGCTGAAAAGTTTCTGATTAAAGACAGAAAAGGGCTTCTTCTTCCCTCGCGCGCGATTAACGGGGCAACTTCGTCGCGCTCTATATATGTATATAGACTATTGTATATTTTACAAGTCATTAAAGCGCGCTCGCTCGTCGTTCCTCGTTAAATTAACTGTACGTTCGTGTATAATGTAGAATTAAATTCGGACGAGCTCGATTAGGTGTAGTGTGAATCGAGGCGCAAGGTGTCTGGTAGTTTGGAAATTTGTTTTGTAGGCTCTTTATTTCAAAGTTGGTATTATATTAGAGTATATACTGTTGTCTATAGAATTATTAATTAGGTTAAGCTCTAATTAAAATTTAAAAATTAATTGTCTACCGGGCAATATAGTTTATCAATAATGTCAGTTTTAATGTGTTTTGTTGGCCGAATAACTGAATATTTTCCAGTGGCAGACTAAGAAGTCAAATAATTTATTAGTATTGTTTTAATGCTACCCGAATTATTATACTGACATGAAATCTGGATTATGCTATATGATAAAAAATCTGACACTGGATCATACACGTACGGCTAAATATAAGAGTCAGCTAGAGAATATATAATATTTATATACGAATATTTTATTTAACGCGCTTTGAATTCTTAAAACAAGCTTACGAAAAAATCTAAATAACTTGATTGGATTATATCTGATAGCAACATCCCTACCGTCACCGCAATAAAATCCAGCGCGTATATATCTGCATCCTATCGTCTCCAGCAGAAACCGTTACAACTGCAGGCCTCTTAATAAAAAATGCGCACCCTCCGCGCAACGACACTCCAACCGGCACTAAACAATGCGCAGCAATCTCTTAAAACTCAAGTCTCCCGCCTCTTCTATACTATCTCGCCAGGCGGCCATAAAAGCCAACCTCACACGCCCAGTATAAAATCTCTCCCCGAATCGAATCCTCCTTTACCCGTATAACCATCTCGCTGGAGGAGCGAACACGCTCGCGAATCTCAACCGGCCGCGAGATATATACTTATCCGATAATCGCCGGCCGGAATGAAACTCGATAATCGCCGTCCTTAGAGGCTTCTCCGTAGACGAGACACCACCGCGGATCTCTTCGCGCGACCTAGTATTATAGTCTCATCTGACGCAAAGGAGATGCGAAGAGGAGTGCAGTCGAGAAGAGAAATGATTTTTCCGATGGTTGGGTTATGTTTCGCGATTTCCAAGAGTTTCTTCGCAGTGAAGAGACGATTGTTTTATCGTGGTGTAAATTTTCGATTTCTTACGCGGTTTTTTTAATGTTTCTATAACGTGGTACAAACTTACTATAAATAATTAAGCTCTTAGTAATAGTTTTTTGGTTAGCCTTTTATATTCAGAAGAAGAAATATCAGCAGATAGTTTACCGGTGTATAGTAGTCTTTGTACTATTTACAGCTTTATTCTATAAGGTATAAACCAAAATCGTTATTTGGACACGTGCTTACTCATCGACATAACAAATCGCTTGTTGCTAGATTTATAATGGCTTCGTCGACTATCTATTTTAACTAGCATTAAAATGCCAAATTAATAGATAGTACAAAATTGTAAACATCTCTGCGGCCAATAAATGTGAAAAAGTAGGTTAAAAAAATCATTTCACTTATGGAAGATAACTGGAGTCCATTTATTTCCCATTTTGGATCAAACTAGCCATTTACTGTCTAAAAAATGATTTTAATTTCCACCAGGGTCACTAAACGCGTAAAAAAAACGTGCGTCTAATACGTATAGCAACCGGAGTGTAGCGCATCATAGCATTCAACATCCAGCTACATATACTAGCGAGCCTCGCGTACTATTTCCGGCGCGTCGCGCACACCTATAGCCTGGGGCTACGTGTTGCTGCTGCTGCCGCCGCTCGCTCTCGCCGGGGGAATTTTCGTCGGCCGCGTAATGGGGTTAAATGGGCCGGACGCGCGCGCACGCGCGAGAGAGTCGGTTTAATGGGGGCGCGAAGAACGGCCCGGAGATGGGGTCGAGAACGAAATTCTTAATTTTAAGGTTACGACGAGTTCACGGAGCGAGAGAGAGAGAGAGAGGAAAGGTGCGGTACTTGTGCTTTTGAAAAGTCTGGGTGGCGGAATTATTATTAGACGGCGAGGTGGTGCTGGTGCGAGTTTTTAGGAGCGCTGCGCTTTCTTCGCGCTTGTGAATGTGAGGCTGAGGGTTTTGAAAATATTGTTGGAGGTGCTTTTTATACTTTTGTATGTAAATATGCTATTTCTAGAAAATGTTTATACACTTTTGTGATTATTATTTTTACTTTAACAATTATGCTGTCGACTTGAAAAATACGAAATTATTTTTAACATATTAATATAGTTTACGGTACGGATATACGGTTTGATTTTATTTTATTTTATTCTTTTCCGCACTAGCTCCTATTTTATTTTCAAGCTTTTATGAAAAAAATATAAATTGTTCAAACGGAAAAATGATGAGGATGAAAAACACAGTATTTTTCGATGTTTTCCAGCGAAATTGTTAAAAAACAGTCGTTTGAAAATCTAATAAACTTTTCAAATAAAATTATTTCATTGCCAAAAAAAAAAACAGGTAGAATCATTTGAGAGTATCTTTTACCTAAAACTCAACAGCCATCCCAACCATCTCTTCATACCCGCAAAAAATTCATTACCAAAAGAAAAAAACCTAAAATTATCTACGACTGCGTATAAACCTCCCTCATAGTTTGCAGCCCATTGGCCCAATGCGTACCAACCTACAAAACTCGCGACTGCGGTAAAATCAAACACACATACACACACACACACACTCCTGTCCCCCCCAAAAAAAACTCACTTTGCCCAAACCAATTGCTTCACGCACAAGCTCGATGCAAAAAAAAAAAAAAACAGCGCAGCGTTGACCTTCGCCGTATGAGGCAACGAAAATAAACCGGGCGCTCGCGCGTATAGTAGTCTATCAATCGATCGGATGACCGCATCTCCTCTCCCTCTCCGCGTATGCAGCACACACGAGTCTGCAGCGCGCAGCATTCGAGCTAGTGATTTCCTCTCACGCGCGCTCGGGGAAATCTTTTATTTATGAACCGCGAGAGAGATAAGCGCATGCGATCGAGTCTCTGGATTTCGAATATGCTAATGCGAGTGAGAGAGAGATTCTCTGGAGGGGGTCGCGTCGAGGACTCGATGAGGTGTCGTCACTCGAACCGCGGGGGTGTGTGTGTGTGTTTAAATCCGGGCCCGGATTTCGAAGCTCGACTGCGCAGCCCGCGAGCGCGAAAGAGATACGAGTTTTATATCGATGACGCGCCGGGGCAGGGATAATTTAATGTGATTTAATTTATTGCGGAGGTGTGTGATCGGAAGGTCTTCTATTTTATAGCATGTGTAGTTTAATGGCTTTTTTTATACATGTACTTTACGACGCAGTGTTCAGGAGGGCGGTAGAGGGCGATAATAAATTGAATGATTTGCATCGGACTGATTGAAAACTTTTAGCTAGAGGATTTTTTTAAACATAAGTCTATTTTTGTTATTTTTTTTCTTTTTAACAAACGGTGAAGTATACGGTAACAGTAGGAGCTTTGGAAAAGTGAGTCGGTAAAACGCGAACGAATTCATGAACTTTGCATAAGAGAAATATCACATGAAAATGTTTTAACGAAATGATACGTTACACACTTCCGTAACACGACCTCTCGTCTGTAGTTTTTAATTTAAAAATAAAACTTGCATGAAAGCTTCGCGTACAAGTATACAAACCTTTATAATTAAAAAAAATTCAAATTAGTGTATATACAGTTGCAAAAAAAAAAATAACCTACCGCACCTTTCCCCAAATACCTCTCAAAACCCATGTATATATACTGCACACATGTAGAAGAAATTTTCAAAGAATCGCTCGAAATACTTGAATTATTTTTAATTGGAAGCTCTCCCTCCTATACGCTTGCGCCTTTCAAGGACCTTGCGC
>JAPYZO010016533.1:0-11413 GCA_030522905.1 Torymus flavipes | reverse complement strand
CAAATCGAAAGTCTGAAACGTCGGTGTAATAAGCGCACGCGCGGCGTTTCAAACTGTGTGACTGGTGACGGACCCCTCTTTTAAAATCACGCGGCTCCGGTGTTGCCTGGCACCTCTGTGTATCCAAACTAATATAAAAGCGCGTAAAGTTGCAGCGTGTAATTATGTAATGGGCAAAGAAAAAACCAGATACTTTATAAACATCCATTTATTAAACGGTATTTTATAAAATTTATTTATTTCATAAAATTGTTTATTCGTATAACTGTTCATTGTAGCTATTTCCACAAACAAATTTTTATCCATGATATATAACAATATCTCGAAATGTAATGATAAAACATCGCAACAAGCACACCAATCTCAATGAAAGATTAAAACCGCTCTAAAAGCAAAAAAGAAAAACATCAAAACCCCTACACACACATTCCTCCAAAAATGACCTCAGGAATCTCAACCCTCGCACTCGTTCCTCAATTCGCGCGCGCGTAATTCCACAAACAATCCTCTCGCACGCGCATTCCTGCGGTAAGCTCACCTCCTCCTCCTCCTCCCTATATCAAACCTGCAAAAGAAACGCCTCTCTCTCCGTGCCCGCGTCTCCTGCGCCAATTGCCCTCGCAACCGTACGCGCGACCGTAATAATCCGAGCCACGCGTCTTTTACGAGCTTAGAGAGTGCGTGTGTGTGTGTGTGTGTGTGTGTGTGTGTGTGTGTATACCTAGCTCCCGCGAATTAGCGCGAGCGGCGAGCGTGCGTATTATATATACCTACACACATATACAGCGAACGACGGGGGTTTTAAGAGGCCGGTGGGCAATTTGCGTAGGCCGGCGCAGTAGTTTGACGCGAACGCGCGCGTCTTGCGAAATGTCCGGAGGTACACACGCGGGAGATTTAAGGGGCGCGCGCGGTTGAGTGGCTCAATTTCCCGCGTGCTATTTGATATGGCAATGTTCCTAGCGGTCTATGGTGTAGGAGAGTGTCGAATTGAAGGAAATTAAAATATCAGTTTTTATTGTTTTTGAATAATTTTTCTTTTTAAACAAGTAGTATACTTTAAAAAATAAAATATACATTCAAATACTTTGAATCATTCTAATTTTCTACTTCAATATGAAATCAGCAAAAAGCTTGTTTATCACCTTGTAAACTTCCATAACATTTATCAAAATGTATCGTACTAAAACCCTCCTCATTGTCAAGCAAAAAATCACTTCTCCGAAGACTCTCTGTACACACTTGTCCACGCGATAAATAACCGACAGAACCAGCTCGCACTATAACACGCTGCGGAAAATGAAGAAGAACACGCGCGCACGCCGTAAAGCCGAAGTGAACCCTATAAAGATCGAACTTCGCACCAACATCAATTCGACCTCTCTCTCTTTCTTTCTAGCTCTGCTTGCACTGTACTTACCACCTCGTGTAAGTACTCGTCGGTAAAAAAAGGCGAAGTACACGGCGCAGCGAGCGAGAGCGAAGTAACGACGCGGCGAAGGGCGCGAATTTTCGCGCGAGCTAGCCGCTCACCGAGCTCGTACTTAAATAAGTGTATATAATGCACGTCGCGAGAAACGGCCGCAGACCCGATGACTAGAGGCCGAGTATATCATCTCGCGCTCTCTCTCGCAGTTTCCTCGCGCGGTAAGTGCATCTTTATATGAGGGGGGATTGCGCGCTGAGTCGCAGTCGCATAAATATATCGCGCTGCAACGCTTTGAGCTCGCGCCTCCTTGAGTGTGCGCTTGTTCCTTTTTTAATCGTAGATTTCTGGTTTTTTGCTGGTCTTACGGTTGAAAGGCCGCGCGGCTGCAGTCGGCCGCGAAGGTGTAGCTCGTAATCATCTGCTGATGGGGTTTACGAGCTTTTCTAGCTGCGCGCGACAGGCGAAGAATTAAATTATGATCCGGGGCGTTTTTAATGTGGTTGCTTGAATGTAATAGGACGGTTCGATTGAATTTTTTACGGGGGAAAATGGTTTCGATAAAATAATGTGCGTATAGTAATTATAATATGGAAACTCAACTTTAATTTCAAATGAATTCTGTTGTTGTCTTATTTCAGCGTGCGAAGTAATTATAAATTCACGTGCAAAGTCATACTTATTATACTAAATGACATGTCAACTGTATAAAAAAAAAGAATACGTATATGTTTATGTATCAATATAATTAATAATCTGTTATTATTTATGTATTTTAAATATCTTTCAATATGGATAATACTTTAAATTCGATCACTTTGCGCTATATTTTTTTTTAGCAAAAGCACAAAACCAACCTACGCAGCCCATTGTTTGCATACTTTCATCCAATCCACTATACACACGACGAATCTCTAGCATCCGCACAACCATTCACGAGCACGCGCGCACTCGCAGCACTTCATAAATCCACAGAGTACTTGCTCGCACGTTAAAACCAATCCCCGGGTATAAAAAACTCCCTGCTGCAGCACTGCAGCCGCACGGCGGGCAAAAACTCTCCGCATCCCTATCAATTTCCTTCCAGCAAAGCGAAAAACCGTCATGACTCATCCGCGCGCAGCTCTCCAAGATAACAAGTAAATAAGCCCGTGCCATACCCTCCTCCTCCTCCATCGGCTCTAAAACAAACCCAGATGTCCACCTTTTTTCATCTCTCTCGCCTCCTCTCTCTCTCACTCGTATCTATCGATCGCCGACTTCTCGCGCGAGCTCTCGGTGTAAATACGCGGATCCTCGATCATCGGGCGGAAGGCTCATGCGCGCTGCAGAAAGAGAGAGAGAGCGAAATACGCGAGCGTTGTTGTTTCGCGGCCGCGAAATCTCGGCCGCCATTAATTTCGAGCGTCGGCCGGCCGGCCGACAGGTCACTCGAGTAGAACAGCCCATTATAGATATTACGGGGCTGCGCCCCCTGACTGTGTGCACATATATACTTGTATGTATATACGTGAAAGAGAGCTGCGGCGGTGTGTAGAGAGAAAGATCCGCAGCTGACCCCCGAGAGAATATACCTACGGCTCCTTCGCCATAGCAGCGGCAGCGGCGACGGCGGCACTAACTTATTGCCTATATCAAATAATTATTATTGTTGTTTGCTTTGCCCGCTTCTATCTTTATCTCTCTAAGCTCTCTCTCGCCCCTTTCACGCGCGCCTCTCTCGCTCCCCTTTTCCTCTTCCTTTTGCAGCGCGTCCTTCGGGGCCGGGGGTATAGGTTTCGCGCGCGCGCGCACTTATAACCACGTGCGCTGCATATACACCTCGCGTCCGGCAATTTATTTCGGAATTTATTACCGATGACCGATAAATCCGCGCGAGCGCAAAACCGTATAGGCCTCATCTCGAGCCTCTCTTTTCTTGTTTCTTTCGCGCCGCGTATATGTGTACGTGTGGTTCGAGAGAGAGAGAGGTGAGATATCGAATTGGCATCGGATTGCGCTTCAATTGCGAGCTCTCCGGCAGATGTGCGTTTCGCACTGTTTTCGCGCGAGCGCACGTGTTGCAGCTGACTTATCGAGAGCCGAGCGAGTGCGCTGCCTGAGTTTCTATATATATACGTGATGGTGGTTTTTTTCGGAGCGAGTTGATTCGCGTATATTTACTTTTCCTCGAGGTTTTTATTATGGGTTTCGAGTTGTGGGGAGTGAACTGGATGAGAAAGACTCGAGGGCACGGGATGTGTTATCGAGAGAACAATGATTCGTCACGTTATTTGTGCAACTATATAGTTGAGTGCACTGGTATTAATCTTGTCGAGATGAGATTCAAAATGTGTATAAAAATTATTAACAATATATGTATCGGAACAGAAAATAAAACGTATTGATGAATTTCGTAAATTATATAAAATATATTTTCCCAAAAAAGCTCTCCCGTAACCTCTCTGAAATTTTCAGGTAATTAGATGACGAAATAATTAATTTTAAATATAATTTCTTGAAAAGTGCACAACCAAAAAGCGAAAATTTTGATCGAAACTGAAATAATTCTTTCGCATTTCACTTCGCTGCAAATCCGTCTCTTGCGATTTTCGCGCTTCAAAAAGTTCGAAAGTTCTCTCTCTCTCCTGCCAAACACTGGCGCGGCTAAGAATGACACGAAACAAATGTTGCTCGCCCCACACCACACATTCTCCCCACAAGACCACACACACCTTTCGCACTTTCTTCTGTCCCTGCATACAGACCGACACACATACATCCACCATCCGCATATCCCACATCGCCGCATATACTTAAGACGCGCGTCCATCGGCGGCGTGCATTAAGCATCGGCGAGTTGTCGAAACGCTCGATGAAAAATCGATGACGTGCGCACATATACTTTCACGGTTCGGTGCCCGCGCGACTTCCCCGACACTTGACGTTAATACTCAGCGGGAAAAGCCGGACAGTGCGCGGCAGCCCCGCATTACCATACGTTACGTATGCGCGAGGAGTCAATACCCCGCCGTATAGTAGTCTTTGTTGGCGGGCAAGGGGGGAAAACCGTCACCCTCATCGTTTTCGGCGGATTTCACTGAGCTTGAGCGATGTTGCATTCGCCAGTAGATAGTGTGTGTATGTGGCGAGGTACTTAGGTTTAGCACACACTGGTATACAAATGTGCCGAGCGTTTCGAACTACTCGTGTGTGTGTATCTAATAACACGGCGCGCTTTTCTGTGTACTTACGCGCATGTTACATTAGGCGCTCGGACCTTCTCCTCACTGCGTGGGCCGTATTATATATGTGTGTATTATACGCGCGAGTTTAATGCCGAAATCAGCTTTATTTGCGCTCGCGTGCGCTCGCAAAGGGTTCGTATGTACAAATTTGAGAGCGAACTTCCTGGAACATTCGTATATGTAAAAGTACATTTTCGAATTTTTTTAAAATAAATATGTATAATTATTTTTCAAGTATTATAATTAAAAATTAATAGGTATATACAGTAATTCTGCTAAAGCTTTAGTGGATTTAATAAAATTTCTGTTGGTTTAGAATTAAGACTGCGTTATTTCGAATTAATCAGTTTTCAAACTATAAATATAAAATTTAATGATTTACTTCATCTCAAAATTCATCGAAAATGCAGTTGATAGAAATAGTTGTCAGCGATAAAGAACAACCGACTCAACAAGTAATTTTTATCATCGGCGTTCACCAAAAATTCACATATCTAAGAAAACCATTACCCCCTATTTCACACTCAAAAAAAAACCATTCACTAACCTCCCCATCCCCAGCCTCACTCTTTCCCCGTGTTCTTTTGCATTCGCACATCGTCATCTCTTTCTCTCTCCACGCGCGCGAAATTGCAGCAGCCGCCCATATGTGAGTCATCGCGTTGTCGATAACTTCTCAGCTCGTCCGCCCGCCAACCACACACACACACATACCTGTACACTATACCCACCTCTCAGCGGCCGTTGATGAGGGAGCAATCGCGCCGGCGCGCATTATGCGTCCTGGACCGTCGAAAATACGACCTACAAGAGCGACTCGCGCGTCCCGGGTAATTTGCATCTCTCGCCGCGCGCGATTCCCACAGCTTTCAGGGATATAAGATCCTTCGTGACGATGCTCTCATGATTCGACCCCGCGCGATTCTTTTCCGAAAAATAGGGGACGGGCGGGCGGGGGGTGGGTAAAAAAAGGAGAGAGGAGGGGCTGGTGTATACGAATGGATATGTCTAATATAAGCAATGATTTCGGTGCACTTGTTTGGGAGTTGATGCTTAAAGGTCTAGAATTTGGGGTTGGACTGTGTGCTTTAAACTATATCTGTGTTAAAGTATTGCAGAAATGATAAATAATAATATGAAGCGAAAATTGAAGAGACAACTGAGAGAACAGAGAAATAATTTCATTTTAATTGGAACTATGTTGAATAATTTCATTATTGAAATATATAATTCAACAAAATATTCATCATGTTTTATAATTGCAATGATATATTAATAAAAATAAAAAATTAATATATGATTACTATATATAATGAATAATTACTTTATACGTTTTTAATGAATTCCTTTAATTTAAACAAAATTTATGTCCAATACAAATATATAAAGATTACTATTATTCTTCGCCTAATCATAGTGATCGAATTTCGCACTGAAAGTCCCACAACTCAGTCACACGCTAAAGGTAGCGCGGCTACCTAATACCCTATACCCACCTTCTTCCCAAGAACCGTTTTTCCCAAAAAACAAGTGGCTGCCGCGGCAGCAGCGTTCGACACGATTCCATCCATCCATCCATCGCATACTATGATTTCGTAACAATTATCGCTACTAAACATAATCTCGTGTACGTCGGAGAGAAAAAGTCACGAAAAGGCGGAATGCACACACACGCGCGGAGAATCGTGGAAATACGCGGGTATAGGCTATATATCGGATCCCGAGAGGCAAGCAGAAAAAAAGAAGGAAAAAAAAGAGCGCCACTTAAACCCTCGGCGCGTATATACACGCGCGACCGCAGATACGTGACCTGTATTTAAGCTCCCGCGAGAAAGAACTACACACGGTCGTGTATAGGTCTCTCGTTCTCTTATTTCCATCCGCGCGTCCTTCTCGCATACACGCGAACGTGAGAACCACGCGCGCGTCCTCCGAAAAGAGGATCAAGAGGAGAGGAGCTGGGATATATACTCTACATGTATATACGTGAATAATGATGCGTGCATGCCCGAGCGCGGGGGTTACGCGCGTGCAACCGGCACTTTCGTTCTCGGTCGGGGCAGCTTTCGGCGCGCTTTTCGCTTTTTAAATGCCAAAGAGGGAGGGAGAGAGAGCAATGATACGTGCGTGCGCTGAGACCAGACGCAGAATCGTCGATTTCCGAGGAGTCTGTGCGTGTGTGTCAGGTGGAATACTCAACGGGCAGGTTAAGGAGCGGTATGTGACCTTTTGCGGATGTGTGGAATGACTTGACAAGGACATTTTTTTTTTTTTTTTTAGTTTTTGGCGGCAATTCCTAATAAGGTTGTAAAATTTGTAATATTGAAATAAAACACTTGTTTCTCTGATTTTCAATTCGGAGCCATATAACAAATGAACTCAACGAATTACTTATTCAGAGAAGTGTATAAATTGGTTTATTTAGTGTATAACAGTGTTTACCTAAAGATGCAGAATAAGAATTGTTAAAAAAAAAAAAAAAAAATTAACAGTAAGCAGTAACATCCACCGCATCGATCTGAAACCTTGCCGTACCGCCCGGAAAAAGCACGTCCGCCCTCCCCATCCGGCGAATAAACACGGATTTTAAAAGCCGTAGATTGCCCGCGAAAATGGAGCCCGGGGCACTTGCCTCTTCCTCTGGCCAACGAACTAATCGCCGCTTAGACGTCCATAAATCCTACTGTTCCTGCTCCACACAGCGAGAGAAAGACGAAAATTCTGACTCTAACACGAGAAGAAGTTTACGCAACGCGTAAACCGCGACGTATACATAGAAATTGTCATAAAAGCCGGTCTGCAAAGGTATAAGAGAAAAGCCTCGCTCGTGCATCCGTAAAAGCTCCAGCATCGTCGCTGGTCGAGTTCTCTCTCTCTCTTTTTTGTCGCAGTCCCTTGCCTCTCCGCGAAAACGAGAGTTTACTGCCGGTATACGCCAGCAGCAGCAGCTCTCGCGCCTTTGTCTCTTTATGGTCTCAAAGTGGCCAGCTCGTGCGGTGTATATAGGATCAGCGCGCGCGTTTACGTTGGGAGAGAGAAAGGGGAGAGCTGCATCATCGACGTTGACGGCACTGGCGACGAAGACGACGACGACGACGAACGAGAGTTGGGGTTTGAGGCGAGACTACCGATAATAACGAGGTTTCGCCTCCTACCTGCGGCTCCGCAACTTGTCCCTCTCGCGCGCTCTCGACTTCGGGTGATGGGTTTCTTCGCGAGAAGGGATAAAACGAATAAGTCTTGTTAGCTTCTAGACCTCGTGTTCTCAGTGTCTTTTTTTTTTTTTTGTTGATTGTGACGGAGAAATTGTTGAACTTGAAAAAAAATGTTATTGTTGTATGATTATAATTGTGAAAAGTTAATGCGTTTGTTGTAACGATTAAGAGAAATAACGCAAAAAATTCAAAATATAAAAAATAATTTTAAATTAGTTTTAATTTTCGAAATTGCTTCTCATTGGAAATAGCACTCGTTAAGATATATTCCGTAATAACAGTAAATAATCGAGACACATTGAATAATTCTTAATACCTAAATGAAAACAAATGGATAGGTAAACTATAACGTAGGTTTATCCTAGACTATTAGCATTGTGACGAAACACTAAGAGTATTATTGCGACTGTATCTAAATACTGTATAATTGTCACTTACTTTTATCAATAGAAATATAATGCAAAGTAAAAAATAAATTAAAGACGACTTTTAAAGCTTTTATTTATCAACTCTTTATCAAATTCTTTATGAAAGGTACGTATTAAGATTTACTCATACATAATTAATAAATTTTCTTTCTAAGACATTATAAAGTTGTTTAGATAGTGAAGATGGGTCACTCTGCAAGCAGCGAGAGCAGAGAAAGTTATTTTAAAATAGTAACAGGAAATTCATTTAGATGGAAAATTTCAAATTTTATGTGGTTTTTGAGGCATTGCGTAACGTACATATCACCCTCATATATGATAAAATTATACAATCATTTGTTCAAAGTAGACATGTCATTAACTAGAGCAGCAGATCCTGCGAAAAACACACTGCAATTATCGTTTACGTTAACGCATGAATCGTTACCGACAACTGAATTTCAATTCATCTTTAGTCTGATAAAAAATTCCAACAAACACACTCAAATACTGCATCTTACTGCTAATCCTCAAGAAGTATTTACAACTACAATCGAAGATTTTATAGATATAGACTATGTCATGAATAATGACATATTGCGAATTGACGAACTTGAAATATTATGTGAAATTCACGTTGATGCAAGTACATTCACAGAGGTAAAAAGATACCATAAGTATTTTGAAAATGAAAAGTTTAGCGATGTTAAATTGTTTCATCCATTAGGGGGGTCAATTTGCGCACACAAGCTCGTACTGCTATCATACAGTCCAATTTTTGCAACTATATTCAATAGTAAAATCGGGGATCCTGAGGTTGTCAAAATATACGATATAGAATTTAATTGCTTAAAAGAGATGATGAGATTTATCTATACAGGAGAGCTTGAAAATCTAGAATCGTGTACTCCAAGTCTGTTAGCAGCAGCAGAAAAATATAACATTCCAGAATTGAAAAAATTGTGTGAAAGTCATATATTAAAAAATTTAAATAACGATTCAGTGATTGACATTCTAGAAAAGGCTGACGAAAATGGCTCTACTGACCTGAAATCGAAAATTTTGGATTATATTTCTGAAAATTTAAAAGATATAATGAATACAGAATCGTTTAAATCTATTAAAAATAAAAATCTTTTTGTAGACCTTATCACGACTATGGCATCAGAGAAGAAAACTTAAAATTATTTTACAAATTATCACGTTTTTATCATGGATGAAGTGTGTTATACAACATGTAAATAATTTTTTTATTTTTGTATATTTATATTGTATTATACTTTATTTATGCTAATTAAAAATAAAAAGCGATCCTTTTATAAAACAACAAAGATATACAACTCTTTCACAAATATTTCCTTTGTATGAATTTCTATTTCCTAATTTTCTAATTGTAAATTAAAATATTTAAAAAAGCTTTAATATGTTTGGCAATAAAAATAAATTAATCTTACAAAAATATTACGGATTTAGATACTGCAGATGGCGTATGAGAATCAGGATGGTATACAAAATTTGTCTTAAGTCACTGTTGTCAGTTTAAAATCTAGCCTGTAAACTAAAAAATTTAAAGTAAACGGTAGAAAAATTACACGATTAGAAAAAAATATGTTGACATGTAAAGTAGCCACTGCTTTTCATCCACTCATCAAACGTAAGAAATTAAAACTTTTTTCCAATACGTATAGGTATTATTATTTCAAGCATAACCTTACAATCATAAACATCTTAATTTTTTTAGGATCAATAATTTGTAAAACCTTATCAAGCCGATCCAGAACGACGTATCGCAACACCCAAGACCATGGTATCAATATCTTCGACAAGTCGCATACTGAAAAATTAAAATACAAGCAAAAAGACAGTAAACATACCACTAAACCTATGTTAACTAATAAACCAAACGCCAAACAAACCAAAGTAACCAAAAACTCCCACTTATTCCAGAATTCTTCGAGCAAGAGCTACAAAATCCCATCACGAAAGCGGACAAGGAGATGCTGCGCGATTTGCTACGCGACGGCAAGAAGATCCGAAAGCCATCTGACCTCGACGAGTCGAACGACACCTTCAAATAAACGCTCCTCCCTACCCCTCTAAAACCCCGGAAACCGGCAATATCCAAAGAGCAAGTGTAAAACCCCCATGCGCGCGTTAAATCCGACGTGGGTGCACGCGTTATTTTTTATCCGGCAAGAGTACACGGGGGCGGAGAGAAGACGCATTACCAGATTGGCTCTCTCGCCTCGCAGTCTTTTACATTCATGAAGCTTTTACACGGCTGATTTGACTAGCCGCTGCGCGCGCACTGCCGCCCCTCTCTCGATTTGATTTGCATTGATTGGAGTGCCGCTGACTGTATGTGTATATACGCAAAAGAGAGTGAGAGAGAGAAGGAACGACTCGCAGACCGATTTTTTAAGCCCCTTCGATGCAAAAGGGAATTTCGCTCGCGTGTGTGTGTGTGTGTGTGTGTGTGCGTCTGGGCGCACGAGGTAAAATTGTGAGTATTGGAATTGCAAACTTGATTGCGTCGTTCCCGGCGTTTATACGCGCGAGAGGTTGCTGTAGCACAGGATGGAAACGCTTTTTTTCCCATATAGTGCACGGGCCGGCCGTCGAGGTGAAAAGTAACGCGCGATAGTTTTTAAGGATAATCTCGTTGGAGAAGTATATGTAAAGAAAGGGAATCGCTGGTTCGAGGTATAGTGGTTAATAAAGATGCGTTGTTAATTATATTATACTTTGTTTTATTTGGGTTCACTGTAAAAAGTCTAAAACTATTTATTGAAATTAATTTATTGAAATAACTCTCCTGGTAAGTAGAAAATGGTGTTTTATATTTAAATATGTTAATCAAATGCACCTAAAAGTAACTATTTAAGTACTTAAAATATCAATGTTATCAAATGTAAATGCGAAAATTTACTTCAAATTGGTATACACTTATCAAATAAAAGTAGAATATTGTTCTTAGCCATTTACGAAAAAATAAATAATTTATGGTTAATATTTCTACCCTGTAGGGTAAAAAAAATTCGTTCAAAATAAACAAACGATATTGACATACGACTTTAAATGTACAAAGTGAGATCATCCGTAATATATTTATCACACCTGATCTACTTTTCATAAAAC